>JAOXJP010296490.1:0-18509 GCA_025762735.1 Platanus orientalis | reverse complement strand
CCATAAACAATCTTTATTTCATCATCAACAACTAATTACAACCTAATAATCATTCTTTATATAGACTTGGACCACTAGACTTTTAAATCAACTAAAACTCCTATTTTTAATATTGCACCAAGGACCCTAAACTTAATCCTTATTATAAGAACTCTTAAAACAATATTTATTTTCATTTCCAAGGCCTTTAGGGTTTGATTACATTAGAATAAAACCCAAATTAAGACCCAAAAACAACTCTAAAATTAAATGGATTTAAATAAAATAACTCTAAAATAAACTGAAAACATCTCTAATATCCAAAAACTCTTTGAATTGAAGGAATCTTCACAACTCTTGAATCGGGCTCTCTTGTGGGGTGGTACGTACAATGATATCTTCTCATTAGTTGCATCATTCTCCTAGGGTGGGGAGAAATTTGCCATCGAATTCTGTCGCATCCACATTCCATCACAGCTACTTGTAAACGAACTTGCTGAACTTTGTAACAATGGTAACCAATGTGGGGGAGGGCCTAAAATTGATAATTTTTTGAACGAATTCGGCTTCTTAGACATCTTCCTCATTTGGCACTTCTTCCAAATTTCAGGCTTTCGATGAATTGGCACAGGTGCTGGAAAAACCTTTGACTTCACAACTTCGACTTCTTGAGCTGGACTTGTTTTCTCAATTGGAGTCTAAGCTTGTTTAGTCTCACGGATTCGAAGTATTTGAATTCATTTGGCTTTATATTCAGCATTAGTCTTTTCATGTTTAGCTTCTAACTCGATTATGATTTGTTCCTTTTTAGCCTCGTACTTCGCTTGGATAGCCTTGAGCTGCTCATGTAAATTTTGAAATATTTAAGTCTATTTCTGTTGTTCAATTTCCTAAAGCCTTTCTTTTCTCTTTCTTTCAATTTCTCAAAGCCGGGAGTGAAGAATTTCACTTTGACATTAAAAAAATTTGCAAAACCATGTGTGACGATACCAATATCTGTTTACATGGGAAAGCCACTCGTCTAAATAATTTAGCTCAGATCGGAGTTTTTCTTCACATAAAGATCTCACCCATAGCATATACTCTTCATGATTTCGAGTTACTTCATACCCAAAATAATAAAAGCTCAAATTAAATTTTTAGTTCTTATCAAAAAAAATTTAAGCTCTAGAAAACCGACCCCAAGGATTTAAGGGTTATCCTAAAATTAATGAAAATGACCCTAAATAATCTAAAAATGGTTCCAAGACCAAAAAGGACTTGAATAATCACAATTCTAAGACAATTTAGGGTTTTGAGGCCCTTTTGGAAGAAAAAAAAAATCAAAAAGTTAGGCCTTTATCTATTGAAAATAAAATGGATTCCTAAACTTTCAGGGTTTAGCTCTGATATCAAATTTGATGTAGGATATCCATAAGAATGGATTCCTACGATATGGGATTATAGTAGGATGATGCAAGACACTTTAAAGAACGTAAATAATGATTCTTGAATTAAATAAATAATAGAAATTCAATTAAAACAATTTCAAGAATTCAAGATTCATAAAAATTAAATTCTTCAATCAAAAAATTGTGAAAGAATAAAGAGAAATAGATTAAAACAATCAAGAAAGGGTTTCTTGATAGTTTCTTGGTAAATAATTAGAAGATGATAAGAAAATGTTGTATGCAAATTTTTCGATTCAAGATTATATTAAATAAAATCTATTTATTAAATCTTTAATCTAAAATTGCAATAATAGTGTCAGAAGATCAAGAAAACAGCAAGATTACTAATCAAGATCAAGAAAGAAGAAAGAAAGAGAAGAGAAAAGATTCGAAGATAGGGAAGAAGAGAACTCACCTTACATGAGGGGTTTTGGAGAAGATACCAACCCAAATTGTGGACCACATAAACAATCTTTATTTCATCATCAACAACCTAATTACAACCTAATCACCATTTTTTATATAGACTTGTACCACTAAACTCCTAAATCAACTAGAACTCCTACTTTTAATATTGCACCTAGGTCCCTAAACTTAATCCTTATTATAAGAACTCTTAAAACAATATTTATTTTTCTTTCCAATGCCTCTAGGGCCTAGTTACAGTAGAGTAAATCCCCAAAAATAACCCTAAAATTAAATGGACTTAAATAAAATAACCTTAAAATAAACTGGAAATATCTCTAATATCCCTAAACTCTTTGAACGGAAGGAATCTTCACAAATCTTAAATCAGGCTCTCTTGTGGGACAACACATATAATAATCTCTTCTCATTAGCTGCCTCACCAACTCTAAATCTTCTTTGTTTCAACTCAACCTTGTAGTTGACCCTGCAATAATAATGTTATTGTCTAACTCATTATGTTTGTGGCAACCAGAAAACAAAGGAATTGGAGATGAAGCAACAATAAACAAGGAAGAAGTATCACTTTCAAATTCTTGGAACCTTGTGGAAATTTTGTTGGCTGGGTTTGCTCCATGGAGTGTGTTAGGGCCTTTGAAAAGAAAGAAATAGAAGGATCTTTGAATATGTGAAGAAATCCCCACTTGAGGTAGCAGACTCCATCATCTTTGAAGTGGCCTCTTGGCCATTGCTTCATTAGACTTGGGTGGTTTACCAATCAACAATGTCATTAGGGACTGGCACCCATGTTTGTTTTCTTTCCGTTTAGCATGTAATCAGTAGGCATCTCATTTTTCGTTTATCTTGTCTTTTGTAATGTATATTCTTTCATATTTTTCTCCAATAAAACAAGTTATTCATCCCCAAAAAAATGCAGTATCTGAATTAGGAGAACAAAAATCATCCTCACTGTGCATACCTAAATTGGAAAATCAGAACAGGTTTCTTGATTCATGGCATCGTTTTCCCTCAAGTTACTGTTTGGAATAAATCGGGCTCAGTTTGTAACCAAGCTTTTAGAAAAAATTGTCCCTGTCAGGTTCATCCTTGTTAATGTTTCAGAGAGGCAGTGCAATGAAGACTTGCAACTCAGGTTGTCAAAACACATAGAAGAACAGGGGAAGTGGCATCTTCCAAAACATAATAGTCCACAAGCAGATCAATACTACTAATACCCGACAGCTAATCTTCTAAGTCAGAGAAATCCAGACACTCATCTACTGACGATGAGAGGGAATTTGGTATGTCAAATCATCGATTTCCCTTCGGTGGGTTTACATGTTCCATTGGACTGATCGAAGGAGTTTGGAAAAGATCTCAGGGATCCAAGTTTTCAATTGCAAGATGACTCTTCTGTGTATTTAGGCCATTCTGATTTCTGGGTATCTGCAAGGGGTTCATGATGAATCCTAGCCATCCCTGTTTTGATTCAATGTTCAGTTGAAATTAAATCTTGCTTCAGCAGCCTTTACATTTCTGTTTTGTTTGGGTCTTGAGTTGGCCATGCAGATGAGCTTGATTCTCCAGGACAGATAGCCCCTTACCCCAAATTCCCCTAGCCCTTAATCAGAGATCCACCATGGCAGTCGGTGGACCTGAAATTTCTCTAGTTGTTTGCTTTTCTGGCCTTCAACCCCAACATCTGTAACAGGCTGAGATTCACATTCCACCATTAGATTTTATTAAAAGTATTACCTGCCATAGGATTTGTCCCAACGAGTGGTCTCCATCGAGAAGCATGAATTGCATGCTGGAAGCACTTTTCTCTTATCCATTTGACATAGCTCTGGACTTTTTGTTTAAATTAGCACACATTGTACAATTGGGTTTGGTTTTGACAGGCTGTGGGACCCATCCTGTCCAAAACGCACTTTGATATGGACATTGTAAAGAGGGTCTTGTATATGCCACCACACGAGAGCAAGGTTCAAGTCTTGTCTCAGGTGTTGATTAATTAGGGCCTGTTAGGGGGCTGGGCAATCTTGTAATAAGGCCTCTAGCGCCAAGGAGTTTGTTGACACAAGGGTAATTTTGTAATAAGATTGAAAGCCAAGGGTAATTTAGGCATTTACAGGGCAGGGCAACAGCTAGATATTTTGTCTTTATTTGGTCCTCAAGTCAATATGTGAGGTCCTCTAGCTGTGCTGGTCGACAGCCCCTTAAAGAGTCCTTAGTTTTAGTGGTTTTAGTTTAAGAAAGTCTTGTTTAGGAAGTCCTAGACATTAGGAGTACTAGTGGGTTAGTTTCTATTTTAATTTCTTGCTATTTTCTTTGGTTGTAAAGCCTATTTAAAGGCCACTACACGAAATAAGTCGACTATGAATGGGTTTGTCCCTCTTCCTCACCTTGGAGCCATGAGGCATCCCTAGTCTCTTCTTCTTCCTCTTCTACTTCTTCTACCTTCATCTTATTTCTCTATTATTCTTCTCCTTCTTCTATTATCATCCACCATTCCTTTCCCTTCTCACCTTTCTTCTATATCCATCTTTATTTCTTGTGACAACACCATCTACACCTGAAGAACTCAAGCTGCTGGTTTGGAATATCACTACTGTAGAATCAATTTTCGGCTGGGATCTTTGATCACTCAATAGGCTCAATTGCATACATCAAAAGGAGATATTCTGTCCTCTGTTAAGTCAGGTTATTCTCTCCTATCTAACCTTCATTTAAATCAGTAATTTCCATTTAAATATTAACGAGGACATCATGACACGTGGCACTAGAGTGTACCAGCATTGGAGGAGGACCAGCCCTTAATTGTGGTTCGAGTAGAGAGCTTGATGGGTCCCACATGATGCACGCTTGGTGGATATCTTAGTAGGAGTCATATGGCACTATTGGTGGCAGCCTAATTTTATGTTTTAGATAGGATTATCTTTTGTTTTATCTCTTAGTTAATCTTTTATTAATGTTAGGAGTCCAATGTCATTAGGATTAGTTGTTTATGTTTATATCAGTTTCTTTTTCCAGCAACATTATCCATTCTTGATGTAATTAGTCTATGAGTCTCCATTTGTAATTAAAGAAGGATAAGAGAGTCTTTAATAGAAGTAGGAATTCAACTATGAATGGGATAAGGTTAGGGAAATCATGGGTTATATAAACCCATATACTTTATGTCTTAGATTATGATGAAACATTGAACAAAATTATTGTTTCTGAAGGGCTCATCGGCTGAAGCTAATTCCTTGGGAGTTGTCTTCGTCACTGTGTGTGCTAAAAAAACCAGGAGTGGTTTTCCCACAGGTGGACTCCTTGGGTTTGTGTACCTTGGTGGATTCCAAGATCCCCTGGTTTGGGAGTTAAGTCTCTACAAACTCAGGTCTTCATCTTCTTCTCCTTTTCTTTATTAATTCGGGGGTCTTCTCTGTTCAAGAACCCTGAAATTTCAATCAAGAACCTGTCTTTAAGGTGCCTCTTAAACCCTCAACCTGTAACCCATTACCTTAGTCTTCCCTTTGCTGTTCTGCCATTACAGACCCTGAAGCATCAGCAAGAACACTCTCTTGAGGTGGTTCTTAATACCCACAACCTGCAGCCAAATTCCCAAACCTTTTCCTTACTATTTCCCCATCAAGAAGCCATAATGCTCAGCCTTGGAACGAAATTCCCCTTGTTCTGACCTTGAAATAACAAAACCCAACTTCCTTGAACCCTGCGGCACCCCTACCTCAAGTTTCCTTTCTGTTTACAGGTATTATAAATAAACCCATTAAGTTAGTCCTTTGTGGCACTATTAGATTAAGCCACTGCTGCGTTTTCAGATTTAAACCATAAAACCCCATCAGGTATAGTTCTGTGGTAGCCCCTAGATTCACTTATACCCTGATTTAAACTGCAGCCTGTTTAAGTCTTGAAACCCCTATTTGATCAACCACATTAACCATATTTCAGATCTTAATTCAAACCCCTGTTTCAGACCTATAAAACCCTTTAGTATTTTCCTGTTATTTCATCCTACTGTCCCTAGTATTTAACTCATTAATATTTCATATCTTCCCACCTCAGTACTTACTCTTTGTTATTGGTGTTTAACATTGTACTGCTAGCTGATTCTTAATCTGATTTGGGTTTGATAATTAGAGCTTAAGTTTGATCTTGTTTAATTCTTTATTGGTTCTATTTTGGGCGCACTTAGAGTTGAAACATTACTTATTTTCTGAATGGACCTAAGAGATACGATAGAAAAGTAGGAATCTTGTTTCTACTTATCATTGCTTTGTGTAAACTCCTAAGATCTCACATTGCATTCACATGTACATGCATCCTGCATCAAATATCTTTCTTAGTTTTTGTCTTCTTGTTCCCTCTTGTTCAGTTCACTGGTTTCTTCCTTAGAGATTTTCTGTGTTACTATACCAGTAAAATCGCCCCTTCTATTAAACCCTATTCTCGTTTGTTTTTAGGGTTTTCTTTCCCATTCTATCCTCTATCTTTATACTCAAAATCCTCTTGATTCTCCTCTGTTTTGATTGAAGTTTTTGTTAAAGAAACCCTCTGTTTTAGGTTATCTTTATTAGAACACTGCAGACTGATACTTTTAAGTGTTTATATACTTTTATTTATCAGAAAACAACAAAATTTTGCATGAAATCATGTTTTAACCTATCTAGCACCCTGTAAATTTTCATAAAATTCTGACATGTATGCAGGGGTATTTTGGTAATTTCACTGTTCTGCCCTGAAATCCAGAAACCCTGAAACAGTTCCTTCTCTTCTTGTTTCTCCCTTCTTTTCTATTCTATTCTACCTTAATTTCTTCTAATTCATTATCTCTCCTTTCCCTTATCTTCCAAGTTTGATATTATTTGGGTGTGCTTGTATTCCAATTTTGGTTACTTTATTTCAGTCCTTGATTCCGCACATTTGTTTTGGACCCATATTTGCAGGATCTATAAGCTCTAGGCTGCCCAACATCGGATTGGTATCAGAGTTGTAATATCCTGCATCACTCTTCCACTTGGAGATAGATCTCCACCCCCATCCACATCATCATCTTCAACCTCTGGATGGAAGGATCAAAGGAGGAACTTTCAGGAGGTGTGTTTGATGGTGGATTCATGATCGTTACACAGATGGCATATTTTTCACCTCATGATCAGACCTTAACAAACTGTGGGATTGAGGAGCAAATCGGTGAGTTTCACCTTCAAGATGAACTTAGATAATTTGGAATGGGACAGGATGGAGAAACCTGTTTCAATAAAGGCTGCATGAGTCTCCCAGAATGTGAGCTTTCATGGGGTAGGGTTTGGCATTTGGCCTTTTCAGAAAATGCACTTGGACAAAAAACAAAGGTCGAAGAAAAATTCCTAGGCTGAAAATAATAGAGGTCATACAATGATACAACCACTGAAGATTGACCCTCAAGGTTCATCTTCTTTGCTTGTTTCTTCAAAGGCTACAACAAGGATAGACTATTTGAAACTCCTTTTTATATTGGTATAATTCAATGTGCAAAAGAATAAGGTACTGCTACCCTTCAATGTGAATGAAAAAAGCAATGCAGAAAAGACCAGGAACTAGAAAAGCCCTCCAAAACATTTGACCAAGGCTTCCATTAAAATGATCAGTTCAAACTTGGAGCCAATGCCCTAGCGCTTTGAAATAGTGCGATAGCCTTCAATGGCATGCATCAGTACCTCAAATCCACCCAACAATCTTGATGAATCACCCTGCACTATAATTCCTTCATGACCCCTGAGGAGAGAAAATCTGAAGCCCAACAACAAAGCTAAAAGTGGTTTTATAATCTCCACACCAGCAGAACCAGAAAAAAAGCAAATAAAATGTCTCCCTGTGATGTTTCAGAGAACCCTACAAATGCCCCAGGGTCCAGGGTTTCCCGATGAACATCCATCAAAAGTTAAATTTGATGCGATCCAAGTCCACTCGAAACTCTCTTCAAACCGAGAGAGAGAGAGAGAGAGAGAGAGAGAGAGAGAGACAGACAGACAGAGAGAATTCCCAAGGATAGAAAGTTTTAAAATAATAAATTTGTAAAAATAATGTCCAATATTCAAAGGATTCTTTTAATACAACGTCTGCATAGAATCTCAGATGGTAGTGAGATTTCAAAGACAGGAATTAGTCTTCTCTTGAAGGCAATCACTGCTCATTATAGAAAGTTCAATATCTTTTATGTATGTGTGTTAAACCTTGCACCACTTCTACACACACATTCATGTGTGAACATGCAATAATGGAGCTAATATTTGATAGGCCAGGCCTAACTCAACCATAATTATCAAACAAGTTAACCAAAGTGAAAACATTACATGATTGTATCTGTTTGCCTAATATGAGCAAAGGCTTTCAACATGACAGATTAAAAAAATTGACTGCAAGGTCAAAAAAGAATTATAAAATAAAATCATCCAACTAATGACGATCCAAAATAAAATAACAGAATATTTGAAAGCAATTCAACAGATAGAACTTAGAAATGGTGAACAAAAGATAATGAGAAGATCCTGATTGAAAACAAAATGCTTAAGCATGCATGGCCTTTTACCTTCAGTGCTGGATCAGTGCCAAAAGGTGATCGAAGTTTTCCATAATGCTGACAAGCTATTTTTAGCAGAGAGAAAAGCAACCTCAAAAGTTTGCCTTTTCTGTAGTCCTTGTTCAGAGCTTCACAGTTTGCAATCCTTTCATCAATCCATTTGTTTAATTCTTTACTTCCGACATTCCCCCCAACCAATGGGCCAGGAAAGGATTGTTGGCACAAAGTGTGGAAGTAATCGCCAGTATCAACTTTGTCTGTGACAACTTCGATCAAGTTGAGAATAGAAACCAGGCCTCCTATAGAATCCTTCACATAAAAGAAACATATAATTGACAACTTTGATGGCAGAAATGTCCCTAATAAAGATAATTTATGTATTCAGTTCTTAAGGAAAATTGAAGTTACATTGCTCAGGACCTAACCTGGGTTCCATATGCTGAGTTGGTGTTATCTTTCATGACTATGAGTTTTCCACCAAACCCAAAAGTAACCAGAGCATGTGGAGGACGACCTGCCGATGACCTCCCTTCATTGGAAGCATAAGAATGCTGAGTGCCAGTCTGAAATGGATGATGGGGAAAGTTCCCTGATTTTTGACTGCCATAATAATTATCCAAGAAATGCATATGTTGGCTCTGCTCCATCTTTGTCTGACTAAGCTGATGAGAAAAGTTCTCACTAGGAACAAAGCTTCGAAATCCAATGACCCCATTATTTCCATCATAACTCTGATTTGTTATAGGTTTACAACCCATTTGTTGATTGGTATAGTTATTTACAGGACCACGAAAACCATAAAGTTCCCCAGGCTGGTTTTCAATGAAACTAGAAACAACCTCACTTTTAGCCACAGTCTCAGGTTGCCACATATTCATACTCTGCTGAGTGTAGTTGCTTGCTGATCCAGCCCAATCCCCAACATGGTCTTTACCATCCATGACTTGAGATCTAAAATTTTCCACTTGCCCATATTCCTTACACAGGCTATGGTCTTTGTCAGGGATAAAACCACCTGTCAAATCATTCTCATTTTGATTTTGCTGGTACTTAGCTGTACTCGTTGACTGAACAGCTGGAGTGTAGGACTCCAACAAGCACCATTCTTGCACTATCGTATCATAGTACCAACCAGGGTACTGAGGATCAAACACCATATGTGGCGGGTACTCAGTGCTCCCTTGAGAGACTAGATTCAAGTTAGAGACATTACCAGTTGTACAGCCCTCAGCTATGGTTCCCACATAGGACTGTGCTGTTTGCTGCAAATAGGAAACCTCTGATCTCTGGTCTGAAACAACATCATCACCTGCTGACTGAGCTTTGCTTTCAAAATTACCCTGGGAATTCGTCATTGCATCATAACCATCTATTTGATGCCACTCCCCGGTACTCGGGTCGTACCTCCATCCAGGATAAAGGTTTTCCCAATATTGACTATCATACACATCTTGCCCACTGGTAGTTTGTTCCATTGCTGCTCCATAGGCTACACCCTCTTGACTTTGCACAGGATTAAAAGATGTTGTCAAATTGGCAACTACATTTTCTGCAATGCTAGATGTAGCTATGGAATCAGCCCCTGAATTATCCTCCACCTTCCCAAATGGATCTCCTGAATTGTCTCCCAAGTCAGTAAAGAAGTCTGAGTAAGACCCAAACCCACTTCCACTATTCTGTGCCAAATCAGTGTTAAATGAATTCCATTGCACCTCTTTAATACCCGTTTCCCCAGATCCACTGCTCTTGCTGGCGATGGAATCCGATGCAACATCCCCTTCGATAACTACATCCCTGGTCTCCATGAAATTTGATGATACAAGTGAAATGCTCTCCTCTGCAACCAAAATCTCCTTTTCAGGTGCATCTGAGGATGGCACAACGACATCTTCAGAATGATTTTCCTCTTTGTTAATATCACCACCTACACCGCCGGAAACTTCCAAAGCAGTACCGACCTCACCAATGCTCAGGTTCGACAACGCTTTCACCTGATCATCACCTAGGGCAAAACCAGGACTAGATTCCGTAAACTCATCGTCAACGAGCTTGTCGAAAAAGTCCTCATCCGTCTGGTCCTCCACCTGAAATGGAGGAGACGCCATCGGATTGAACGCTAACTCCTAAAATCCCACCCACCAACGGCCGGTCTCGATCCTACCGAAACCGACAAAATTCACTACAATTCTACCACTACCTCTCAAATTTCCTCCCTTTACAACTCCTCTGCAAATCCAAAAAACAAGCATAAACAAACAGGAATTCCCAAAATCCTCTCTCAATCATTACAGAAAAATTAGATCCAAAATCCAGAAGAAACAAAAAACCCTAAGCATCCAGAGAGAAAGGAAATCTCCAATTCCAACCCTACTCGGAAACCCAAAACTAAGCTGGATCTAAGCTTCCTTAGATCTGCCACCCTAAAACCAACTCAAACAAAGAATTATTTTTAAAAAATGGCGAATTCCACCTTGAATTCGACACCTCCCATTGAAAAATAACGAAGATCAATTACTTACCAGTAGAACTGCTGATTTGCAGAGCGATCAAAGAGAGTACAAGCAGACACAAACCCACTAATTCCGGCAAACGGACATAACAACTACCCACCAAAGCCTCGTCTTTTATTTTTTTTTATTTTTTCCTTTTAAAAGAAATTATTTTTGGCGGGTAATCAGCTGTAGCAAATTTGTTGTAGCTTTTTGTAGCATAAAAACACAAAAATACAAAACCTTGTATTAAAGGAAAAAGATCAGCAAAATTTCCTTAAACATGCAAGCATCTTGTTTCGAGCTCATGCTGTCACGTAAACAAGAAAAGGTATCTTTCTATTTTTTTATTTCTACGTGACAACTCAAACAAGATTGTTCCACTCCGGATTATGTGTATTCAAAATCTGTGTAAAATTCATGTTCAGAGGCATGTGATCACTCACATCAGCATTGAAAAGTGATAAACACGCATCCCAAAAAATGCAAATCACTTTTCAATGCTGAAATGAGTGTTCTCAGCCCTCGACATGCATTATACACAGATTCTGTGCTCACAGAAGCCAAACCGAGATTGTTCGCACATGCTTGGCGACACCTTGCTCGAGCTTATCTTTTGCCCGTATTAAAAGACAAAAACCTATGTCAAGAAGACAAAAAAAAAAACCCATGTTTTTCGTGTATGGTACCAAAAACTACAAAAAAATTACTACAGTAGATATTTATCTATCATCTTTAACCTTCCAAATGTTCTGTGGTGTCTGTGATGAACTATAAAAGCTGAAACGTGTTGTGTTTGGGGTTTACAACGTCCAAACAATTGGTCAGTTGAAAAAGTAGATGTCCTGAAAGAGGCACCAAATTCGAAAGTTGTAAGCGTTTGGATAAACTTATTTTAAACAACTTATGACTTACTCCAAAAGTCATAAGCTCCTATGTTTTTGTGTTTGGTTTTGCTAATTAAAAAATTACTTATGAATAAATCATATGGAGGAGGGAGCGTAGAGAATCAACTTATTTTTAAATTAAGATCCAACAACTCACCAGATAAATTGAATCATTGACTTATGCAAAAATTTTGAAAGATCAAATCCTATAAATATAGAAATTAATTATTCTTTAAGTCAAAGGTCAATTACAAGTTTATACAAATGCCATATGTTGCCAAACAATGGCACACCTTGTCATCATAGACAATAATTTATATGATCTGTCAAGATGTACCATTCACCCCTGCGAGGGGGCGAAGGTACATCCTGGACTATAACATCCTTTCTCATAGGGATAACAAAAGGCACAAATCCTAAGTTTGTATAAGATATTTTGTTGCTCATGACCTCTTGCTATGTACAAATTACGGGATGTGGATCATGTTTGTGCATGTTTTTTGGTAATCTCAAAGCAAAGCAATGTAGTTAACTTACATTAAATTCCGTAAACAATAATGTAAAAGGATAATATATATATATATATATAAACTTTGTATATTATATATTATAAAATTATAAATAACTTTGATGAGTGTAAAGTAAATGTAAATTTTGATTTTTATCAACAGAAAAGTTTTTTTTTGCTAAATATGCAAACAAAACGTCCAATCTTATTCGAAATATATATATATTAACACTTAAAAAATATTTTGTCTTCTAAATTGATGTTCAATCACACCTTTAAAAAAGGAGAGTGGATTGTATCCGCTCCTCTTATCTTATGCTCCTCTCTGCACCATGTCAGGGGGTGGGCACATCAGTGCCAACAAGTGAAATGCATCCCCCAAAAAAGTGAAAATCACTTGTCGGTGCTGATGTGCCCGCCCCTAACAGGGGGCAGAGATGAGCATAAGATAAGAGGAGCGGATACAATCCACTCTCTTAAAAAAGCTATTGGTGACTCCAATTCGTGTGGGATGTTTCCCTTAAAAGGTAAACCTCTTTCTTAAAGGGATCTGTCCATTGTTGAATATGTCTCCGTACAATTAAAGAAAATATGGTCATTTGCACACCATTAAGCATGCCACAAATGAATTCATATTAGTTCATTTGCCAACAATAAGACGCCCGCAAATGAAGTTTTGCATGCTCATTTGTGAACAAGCTAGTGACTTGCAAATGGGAATAAATCACACTTACACACCATGAAACCAATAATTAGAATTCAACTCTAACTTCTCTAATGACAATTGTTTTGCATAGTCACAATATTTACAAACTCGTTGAGTACTTAGGAGTTTGATCAAGGTATTATTTCGCACCAAAGAGCCCAAATATGGCCAAGAATGAAAGAGTATACAATCTCATTCCAATAAAGATTCTGAAAGAAGCAAGGAAATTGTCTCTTATATGCATTTTACCTCAGCTCCCTCAAGCATCTATATAAACCCTCAAATATGATGAAATTAATACTTTTTAACCCTTTGATATTGCTTCCAAGCTATTGCTTTCAAATATGAGGTGATTTCTTTATCTTCTTCAAGTCTATAAACCAGCAAACAATCTTTTAAGAAGACAACAAGTCCATTATACTTATACACATTCCTTCAACGAAGATACTACATGAGTTTGAATCTTGAAGAAGCCCATAGCTAAGTAAGGTGTAAGGTCTAATTCATGTTGAAGCAAACTTATAAAATACGTTATATTAACTAAGAGTCAAAGTTTCATTATCTCCCCTTCCCTTATCTTTTTTTTATGCAATTTTATATTACAATTTGTGCAACTTGAGGATAATCAGAGATGAAGTACGCAAACTAACTGTAATTAACAAGTCTCTTAAGAGACTTGGAGTAATAATTTATCACATAAAGTAGTAAACGAACCCTCCAAAAGGCTGAATAATTTCTATAATTGAATATTGATTGTTCTTTCATAAAACAATGAAATCTGGTGTTACACACAGCATAAGAAAATCGAGGCTTATAGTCTAGACAAATGCTTCTCAATGACCAAACTACATACTAGTCATTAACATTGCCAACTTTCAAAGCTAGCATTTACCATGAACACCCATTTGAGTAAATAATAGGCTGCACATAGGAATGGATCACAAAAACTATGATAATGTCATTTTATTTATTTATATTATATCCATTCAAAATACTATTTTGCAAAGAACCTAGTTCAAACCTTAGAATAGGCATACCATCTTTATGGCAAACTTCTTGACTGGAGTTATCTTCATTTAGAATTGGAATAAACAACAATGCAAGTTCACAGGGAAATAA
Source organism: Platanus orientalis (assembly GCA_025762735.1). Taxonomy (NCBI): domain Eukaryota; kingdom Viridiplantae; phylum Streptophyta; class Magnoliopsida; order Proteales; family Platanaceae; genus Platanus; species Platanus orientalis. The sequence continues at coordinate 4,418 of JAOXJP010296490.1, read as the reverse complement.
ACCTCCCATGAGGAATCATTTATAAAAGACATCAGCCATAAGTATAAACGTGAAATTGAAAAATAATCCATAACCAGTTTAATCCATTTTATTAGATACATAAGAAATAGTAAAATGTCTTTATAAGATCTTAAAATTTTCCAGCACTCTAAAAGGAAGATCAATGATTTTTCCCGTGTATGACTTATGACACAAAGGCCCTACATATATGACTTATGACACAAGGCCCTATAAACATGCATTTTGTATTGACATGTAGTAGAAATTTTGTTTGATATCCAAATTTAGTAACCCTACAACACAAATGGACAAGTGGATAACTTGCAAAAAGCAAAGTGGATATCCTGTAATTCTTTTACTGTAGGTAGACTGAAGCACCAGGGCACCGGTGGCGGTGACACGTCGGTGGAAAGAGTGAACCATCACAAAAAATGAATCACTGTTAGGTGTTTTTCACTTTTCCTGCCTATATGTCACCCGACGCCTCCGATGCTTCAGTCTAACTACAGTAAAAGGGTTACAGGAAATCTGCTTTATGCAAAAAGGATCTAAAAATAGGAAATATAATTTATCTCTCTTATATCATGAACCTAAGTAATAACAAACATAACTATGCTGTTTTATTAAAATCATAACTATTTTTATATGTTTAAAATAGAAAGAACGCGCACATATTCAAAACTAGAGTAGCAAATGGAACGTAAGATTAATGTTAAGAAGCCAAAGTTGGTTCCTTGGCACCGAGAAATACAAGTTAGGGTATTAATGATGCAACACTCATTTATAAGCCAGTAAAGAGATTAAGAAATGAGAAAAAAAATGTTATTCCTAAAAAAAATAGAGAGAAAAAATAGCTGAGAAAAAGATAAACCTAACCGATCGATGCAACATCTAAAGCCTCTGTTGTTCTATTTTTAAGAGATTAATTAAGCACCAATAAACATTTTGGAAAAATAGCAATATGAGAGAATTCCTACCCATTGGGTTACAATCCTTTATTTCTTTAAATAAAATATTAAAAAATAACCCATACATCCAACTTTTTAAAGAATTTACAACTTGGGTGATTATCTCAAAATCAAGGAGAAATAACTCTCATAATTACAAAAGACCTCCCAAAACATTGACACCCTTTCTCAAGACGTTATATTCCTATTAGAAACGTCATAAATCTCTTAAAATTCTGTGAGCAACTTTTTTCCTAATAAAATAAAACACATCTTTTAAGCAAATCCTGAACACATCTCCTTTTTCACGTTCAGTTGCTTTTCCTCCACATTTCTAATGCCTTATCTTTATCTTTTCAGACTCATCCATGAAGTCATCAAACACTTGCTCCACAATCCACACAATCCACATCATCAGCTAAGGTAGTAATTTATAGTAGGTTTTTACTAGTAGTTCAAGCAATATAATATGATGAAGTGATAGGTTTTTGTGTATTTATGTTAATAAAGCTTGCCAATGCCCCTTAGCATGGGTAGCTGTGGTATCGTCTCGAAGGAGAGAGGTATTGGGGTTGTACCCTCTTGACAATGCTCTATAGCTGTTTATAACGGTTGGCCATTTTTCACCTCAGTGATGTGGGTTCTGCTACATGGGCGGCCTAAGTAGTCCTATAAAAAAGAAAAATAAGGAGTCTGGAATTATGTGTAAAGGATCGGTACTTGATCATGAATGAGTGTTTATTGATAGCTAATTCACGACTTATACAAGCAGCATTGTAAATATGGTAGTCTACTCCAACTGGTTTAACCCAATGATCCTGAAATTGGGCCTCTATAGGGATTGATTTGACCTCATATCAAAATCTAAGTTATCGATTAAGTTGCACGAGGTGGGTTCACCATAAAAAGAATTTAAATCATCTCCATTTTAAACGAGGAGATATCCTACCAGTTCCAATCAGCATGAAACATGATGTCTTACAAGCAGTAATTCGATAAATACACTTATAGCCTGTTTGGCAGTCACCTGAAATGTAATCATTTCATTTGAGTTTCCCAAGGTATTTATAGCCATGAGGTGATGATTTGTAATGAAATAATTCAAATTTATACTGATTTGTTAACTACAATTAGAAATGAAGTCATCTGAGGTTTTTCTATAAAATGAAATGATTAATGTCATCAGGTACAAATCAGTGCAAACCTGAATGGTTTCATTGCAAAACCATCTCATTGGGGCTACAAAAGCCTGGGAAACTCAAATGAAATGATTGCATTACAGGTGGCTGCCAAACGCAGCCTTAGGATATACACAAAGAATTTAAAGGGTGTTAAATGTTTGCTGTCTATATTTTTCTTAATCTATTATATTTTTTGTAAGATTGTTTCAGGTTTTCCTTTTTTTTTTTTTAATTTTTTAATTTTTTTAGGTTCAGGTTTGAGTTAGCCAAAACTCATACAAACTCGATTGCTTACCATGTATGGTGGTCCCACTCATAAGAACCATGGATATACATAGGGTACCTATCTTATAGAATGTAGCTTGCAAATGTGTAGGCATTGGGAAGCTTGGAGTACGTTACCAAAAGAAGAGGGGGGTGCGTGGGGCTTGGAGTTTCATATGGATGATGGCATCATTTGGGTTTTGGATTACGTACTAATGAAGTTTGTACTTCCGAAAAGTAACTTACACTTTTTTGGGGGTGCTTATCACTTTTCAGTGCTGATGTGGTTTGCCCCCTGCTGTCATTCTGATGTATCAGTACGAATTTAATTTGTACCTAATCTTTTCTGCATCCTTTTGTATTTACTTGATCGCTTACTCTGCCCGGGGAAAGGGCTGGGCTAGCACAATGGGCATCTGAGCCTAATTCATTTGGGCCAGGCATGGATTCTATTTTTAGCCCGTGGGTTGTGTTTAGGCTAGAACTTAAAGTCTGCTAATTAAATGGGCCAAATAAGGGCTAGCTTGGCAGCATAATGAATGTACTCTATGCATATACAAGTTGGACTAAAGTAGACAGTCCAAACATTAGGTGAATATTTTTTATTTATAAAAAAAAAAGTATACATATGCTTGCTAAAGAAAATCTTATACCATTTTCATATGAGATTACTTTTAGGTAGGCCTCATACGGGGCCATTGGTTAGAAGGCCAGTTTGACTTGAACCACAATAAAGTGAGAGAGGCACTTAGGACTACTATGATTGGCTGCCAATCCACGAGATTGAACCTGTGACCTCTCACAAAGAGAGGAGATGCTGCAACCACCGGGAGAAGAGGGCATTGGCTTTTTTTTCCCAAATTTTCATATTTTATTTTATTTTTCATTTTACAAATCAACAAATTCAATGAACTTTTTCTACTTTCTCAAATCAGGATGACTTTTAGTCACTTGTAATGTAAAGTTTTACATTTTCTCTAATAAAAAGAGCAAACAGTCAAATATCCCACACTTTGATGGCCCGGGATTCACCATTCATACACTAAGCCCAGCCCGAACTTGTAGGATAGGTTAGGCTTGGGCTTTAAAAGGTCCTATGGACGTGCTTGGACTGTTTATATCAGCTTGTGGATTGGGTATAGACTTCATTTTAAGCCCTGCTTAATAATTGGCTGGGCTTGGTCTTACCCTATTCCTGCCCAAGCCGGGCCATGTGCAACCCCAGCCTAACCCCATGCCAGGTTTGAGTTGGGTATTGCCCAACCAAACCAAATCAGCCTCCTACAAACCCAAGCGACCTCGCCTTGAAAGAGCTCCATTGAGCTTTTCCAACATAACTTGGAGTTTACCGAACCAAACCCTGTCTTAAGGAGAACATGCATTCCAAACTAGCCCTGAGCCAATCCGAATGATATGTTGTGAAATGAATTACTGCTAGGGCCCCAAGGACTTGGTCTGTGCCCTTAAAAAATGCCTTAGGTCCGCCCTGCATCAGGGACGGACACATCAGCACTGGAAAGTGAAAATCATGCCCCAAAAAGTGTAATTCACTTGTTTGGAGCTGATGTGTCAACTCCTGATGCAGGGTGGACCTTAGGCATTCTTTAAGGGGCCGCACCAAATCCCAGCCGCTGCTAAGGACTCTTTCAATGAGGTTGGTAGACTTGGGCCATGATCAAGACAGCAATATAGGATAAAGTTCAATCCCAATATGGGTTTTAACAAGAAGCCCAACTACAAGTAGACAAGTTCTATATAAGCTTAGCAAATGGATTTCTTTCAATTCAAACTTAGCCCATAAGTTTTACACTGTAAATATAAAGCCAACACAGCCATCAAGGCCATCCTTCTTATTTCTTGGTTTTCTTCCAATATTTAGCAACATTTTTTTATGGATAAAGAATTTATCACGTACAAAAATATTTATAAGCGAGCATACTTATAGAAAGCTGCATTCTATATATATATATATATATATATATATATATATATATATATATATATAAACTAATTTGAATATAGAAAA
>JAOXJP010296480.1:0-18509 GCA_025762735.1 Platanus orientalis | reverse complement strand
TTTTAAAACTTTTAATATGAGAGATAAGGTTTAGTGTAGACCGTTGGATTCGTTTTGATCCATTAGTCTACACTCATTCTCTCTATATATTTATGTATATTAAAAAATATTATATACTAATTTATTATATTAACCAGATGTCGGATAATAATCAGATACGAATAATTAACAGAATATTTAATCGGATTCAAATATAATCTGTGATGGATATGTGTATATCCGTAATTGGTTCATTTATAATTGGATATTTTTTAATCAAACAGATATTTAACCAAAACATATACATATATATTTGCTTCACGAAAATGAACCGAAGTCGGATAATAATCGGATACTTGCATCCCTAAATGGTAGCATTAATTATTGTCTGTGGAGAATTCGCACCTTAGTAGCTGATATCCAAGCTCTTAAAGTGACTTTTGAAGTTTGTAATATTGTATCTGTAAACCGAACTTTAAATTCAGTAGTTCATAACCTAGCTAGATCTGTGCTTAAAGCCTCATGGGCGGACTCGGAGGCGATTTGTTTCTTGCTTGATAAGCCTTTAGAGTTTTAATGAAGTCTTCTTACCCAAAAAAAGAATCCAATCCAAAAATAAATAAATAAAATCCATACTTCTTACTACATTAATTTTATTTGTGATGTTTATTGGGTGCATAACATTGTGCTCTGTAAGCTATGGTTTAGGTTGTCAATTGGGTTGGTCTGGCCAGAAGCTTGACTTGTTCAGCCCAAGAGCGGACAAGTTGGGCAAGTTAAACTTCAGGCACTTTCCACTATGCTTCTTAGTAGTGGAGAATGTTTCATATCAGAAAATGAAGTCTGTCGTGGTGTTGAAGAAGATAAATTACAGATACAAAGAATGGACTGTGGCCGAGCTTGTACAAGTAAACAAGAAGAAAAAAAAATAGCGTGAATGTCATAAATGGTAATAATGTGAATGTCATAAATGGTTTAATTAGCTAACCAAAAAATTAGGAAATTAATTAATCACGTATCCTATTTTAATGGGAAATTTCAACAAGCTGCTGAAATCATCATTTTAAAAATCTGGATACAATCTCTCTCTCTCTCTCTTTTTAGCAAAATCCAAAAATGAGAGATTTTATTGCCTAATATATCATATAACAGATTTGAGGCTAAAAAAATAATTACAATTCACTAAAGACCAATTTCGGAAATAGTTTTTTTTTACCTCATTATTTGGTAATTATGCCAAAACTTTGAACCAATTTGGGAAAAATCCCTTTATCTCAAACACAAGACAAGCTGAAAGGATTGTCCAATTGAATCGGTTGAAGCAATAAATAAAAAACCACAACTGAACTGTCCTCTCCACGGGGCTTTGCACCTCTGATCCTTTTTTACTTCAAACTATTGTAGAAGTATCCCTTTTCAATTGGGGGGGTGGGGGTCCTATGTTTTTTAAAGAAATGCTCTCATAATGTTTTTTCCCATATGATTGGACGAATAGGGATATTCCTAGGATCCAGATTTTTGTTTCTGAATAGAAAAAACATGGATGGACAGAATTTAGATACTATAGAAGAATGACTTCAAAAATACAAAAGAGACAAGGGGGAATGGATACAGCATGCTCAAAACATAGGGGAACAGTTGCCAAAGAAAGTTGTAAAATGAAATCATGCAGTGATGCTTCAACAAGTTAAGGCTCTAGGGTAGGTGGTTGTTACTTGTATGCATCAAAATGGGATCCATGAGATAATAGATCCGAAAGAGACCCGATCAAAACTTGTGCTTGTATATTGGTGAAGCTTAGCATACTGAACCCAATTAATGGCGGGATATTGATTGAAGTCACTGGGGTTGGTAGGGGCTGATCACCCATTTTACAACTTTATCAAAAAAGTACGACCAAGAGGCCAAATGGGTGTTAATCTCTCTCTCTCTCTCTCTCTCAACAAACAAAATGAACTGTTCTCATCTCCGGCACCGCCAAGAGCGATCTAGCCGCGAGAGAGAGATAGAGAGAGGTAACTCGTGAGAGAGGTAGAGTGGTGGTTGGATTCCCGTGAGACCACGCCATTACTACTGTTACAGCTACCCATTATGTGTTGTTACCACTCGTTTTACCTTCCTTACGTTTCACGTGCCCCTTCCCTTTCCAATCTTCCCAGCCCAAGAGGTAAAAAGAACCTGTTCATTTTATTATCGGATCAAATGTTCTGTCTCCAAATTTGTCTGTCCCCCCATGTCTTCACACAAAAACTCAGTGTGTAGGGTTAAAATGGTAAAAAAAAAGTTTTTAAATGAAAAGGTAGGAACCAAAAAAAGGAGTATATAAGGTTAAACCGTTAAAAAAAAAAAAACAGTGATCAAATGAAAAATAAATACCTTAAAAAGGGCATTAAATTCAAAAAAATCTCACATGTCATCTGAACAAAAATTTGTTTTATATGAGGCTATGTCTGTTTGCAAAGATTTTGGTAGAAAATTGAAGAAAATGTGAGAAAATTATGTTTGGAAATAGATATATATCTGTGTGTGTGTGGGGGTGGGTGGGTGGAAAAATTATGTTTAATAATTGGAAAAGGATCTCCTACGCCGACATTTGTCTGTGACTACTTGGAGGAAAAGACAAATTGGGTGTAGGAGATCCTTTTCCAATTGTGAAACATAACTTTCTACGAAGAAAAAAATTATTTTCTCACACTTTCTTCTAGTTTCTGTCAAAATCTTTGCAAACAAACAGCCTAAAGAAAGAACTCGAGAATCAATATGGGTTGAACATTTGCACTTTCTTGCAAAGATCCCCTTATGTGTAAATTGATGGTTTTGAGCACCTATATCACTATATGAGTAAAATCCTATTAAAACACTCATTTCGCTTATATTGGTGTAGATCTTCTCCGTGAACACCAATTTTGTATATGGTGGCCTTGATTGCCTTGGATGCGAATAGTGAAAGGGGTAGAATTTGAAGGCATGGATGTGTATACCTCATCTTTAATATATCCAATAGTGTTCTCTTGGAATCTTGATCCAGGTGGATATACAGCTATTCCATATGACCCTATTCCCGAGATGGATTCAGATTTCGATGCAAGTGATAGTGTGTGGTGCCCTAGATGTTTAGCCAAACTATATGTGTAATACTCCACAATGTCTTAGAAGAGTAAAAATGTAATTTTGCATGTTTAGGGGTAAAATAGTTATTTTATATGTTTAGATAGACTATAGAGTGGTTTAGGAAACCTTGGAACCAAATTAGAAATGTTGAACCCAAATTTGACATTGAACTTTTTAAGTTCGAATGTTGCCTCAAGAGCGTAATTGGGGTAACTTTATAGGCACAACTGTACCTCTCGAGAGAATTAGAGTACAAACCATACACCATTGGAAATGTCTTCGATTCTACTTTCCAACGCATCAAACAGTTTGTAATTTAGAGTTTTATAGAGAAAGTTATGGTCATTTTTCAACAAGGTGTTTGTGCTAAAAATTCAGAAAACACGGGTCATGGCGGGTCACAGCATAATCAGTTACAAATCTTGTAATTGGTTACGAGCGTAATCGGTTACAGATTTTATAATTGGTTTTAAACTCATAATCAGTTATGCTCATGGAGTGCGGTCCTCGAAAATTTTTCGAGGAATTTTCGAGGAGCTCATAATCGGTTGCAAATTTTGTAATCAATTATAGGCGTAATAAGTTACAAATTGGTTATGGCCCGAAAACATGAAATTCTAGAATTTTTGAATTTTTTCACTTAGTGATGTGGCTTTCAACCATTGGATCTTCACACATATGGGATCTAATCTTGGACAAGTTAAAACCTCTTTAATACTTCATTTAAGCTCATTAAAACAAAGAGAGAAAGAGTTAGAGAAATCAATTAGAGAGTTTTAGGAGAAAAATGTGGGAATTCTTCCTCAATGTAGTAAGTTTTACTCCTAACCATGGAAAATCTACAATGATAGTTTAATTTCTTCCTGGATCTTCCTAGTTTCATTCTTCTAATATAAGATTTATACTTATTTTACAAAACAAGATGTTAGTAGAGGTTGAAGATAAGGTTTCTTGCTTGAAGGTTTTGGATTTAAGCTTTAGTAAGAAATCTTGCTTACTATAGGTGATGTGATGTGTTTTTCTTTCTTGATTTTTAACTTATGTGATGTTATCCATGAAATCCCTTGAGATTATTGGAAATCCTTGAATTCAATCCATTGAATGATGATAGATCCATAAATTCTAGCTTGCTTAGTATGTATTTTGCTCTTTATGCTTGGTAATACCCATTTCTTATTAAAATCTCTAAAAATTTTGTAGAGTTATGTTTTGGACCATTGAATCTTGTTTGATCTTTAGATCTACACCTATTTTGTGAAAGATTATTGTTCTTAAACATTGTGTGGATTGATTTTCTTTATGAAATCCTTTAGATCATGTGAAATCTAAATTTTCTCTATGTGAACCTTTAAAAATATATGTAAAATTATGAATCTTTCAAGATCTACACCATTAATGACCAATTTGAAAGGTAATCTTGTTTTTCTCTCCATTTAGAACACTAGAAGTGATATATGGATAATCGCTACAATTAGATTCATTAAAAAACCATGTGAACTTCTGAATTTCTATAAATTTGTATTGAACTCATTGATTTTATTGAACTCTATGCTTCCTATGTAATTATATGAACTATGTGGACCATTGAATCCTATTACATGCTTTAAATCATTAATCTTATATGAAATATTAGTGAATTATTGGGACTCCGATCATCTTCATATTACTAACTTCTGTTTTCTTTCTCAACGAAGTAGATGACACCCTCTTCATCTACTAATAAAAGCCCATTGACACAAGGAATGGGAAACCCCCCTCGAACTACAAAAGTGACTTTCGCTGTGAGACTGAACTCTCTTAAGAGATTTTTTTATTTGCTCAACAAGAAAGAGAGTTGCAGCACTTTGACTTTGCTACAGAATAGCAAGAATCGCTTCATTCAAAAATCAAATATGAATATCAAACCATGTACTAACATTAAATCATGGCAATGCTATTCCTATGCTTATTTTATGCATCATAGAAATATTTTGATTATTAAAACTATGTGAACCTTCAAACTTATTGATATGAACTCTATTATACTTTAAACCTTTAACCCACTTTGGGCCTTGTCACAAGGTTAAGTGTGACCATCAACTATGTAAGCCCTGATACCAGGCTAAATATATTGACTTTTTGGGCCTACTCACAAGGTTAAGTGTGAGGAAGTACTTCAAACATGCTCTTTGGTTCACAGATATTGGTCCTATTTCTTGGGATTAAATAGAAGATTAAGACCTTATCCTTGGGGTTACAACAAGGACATTGGCTCTACTCGTGGGGTTTGGCATGAGATCAAGACCCTACCTGTGGGGTTGACTAGAGCATACAATTACTTTATATAGAACCTTCCAAATATCAAACTTCGAATACTTTGAATTTTTGAATTTTTGAATTTCAAACACTTTGAATATCGAACTTTGAACACTTTGGACCATATGAACTTTGGACTTTTGAACATTGAACTTTGAAAACACTCCGAATCATTGAACATTGGATCTTTTGAAACTAAAATGTCATTGAACTTATAAGCTTCGCATTTCGTATTGAACTACTAATGCGGACATCGATTTTTATTTTGTGTTTAATATTGAACTCTGAATTGAGAAATTAGAATTCTTTACTGAACTTAGAACTTTATATTTAACCTTTGACTATATATTTTTGTTTAGTTTATATATACTAGCATGATTATGCTTATTACTTTGACCTATGTTTATTTATGTATTGACCTTTGGATATATTAGTATTCAAATTTATGTTTTGCTTCATATTATCTATAGTTAGATAGATTTCTTATAAGTTGAAACTAACCCAGTCATTTTCTTTTTAAACTAACTATGCTTGCAAGTTCTTCCATCCTAGAGGCTTGTTGTGGTAGCTCCAATATATCTTCTATTTTAGTATAGTTGCAATGTGGATATTTTTGGACCCTTTTATATTGTATAAACTTATTTGGGAAGGATTGTGTATTTTTTCTTTTGTTTGTGATCCAAATGAAAGGGCACCCCATTGATGTAGACTATGAATATCTTATGTTTTGAAACTCATATTGGAGATATGAGAATTATTATCCGCTACAACTATTGTTTATTGGACTATTATGATCTAGGTGATATCGATGTACACTTCTGCAAATTATTGAACTTAAAATGTGAATATGGATATTGATTATGACTATTGGATTGTAAACATTGGTTTTTAAATCAATGTAATGTAATGAACCGAATTTAAAACGCTTACGGATCCCATATCCAAGTCTGGGTTTGGTGACATTACAATATGGGGTTCTTCACTCTTGTGCGGGTAATGGAGTTGTCACTAGTCAGAGGTGTGACCGGGTACCTTGAGGAATCCTCAACAAGAGTCCCTCATTCAAATAATCTTACCAGAGATCATGTAAAGGGTTTGGGGTTTGTTTATGGTTAGGGAAGATGTTAATCTCCCGGTCCATCCGTTCAAAGAAAGGTTACTTACTCTACTTCTTCAAGCCAGTGTCTATCAAGTTTATATCTTCCCAATATAGTTTAGGCGGCTTCGACATACATGCGTATAGGGGTCTTGGGGCATAGCCTCCAAACCAAATTTTATATGGGGAAAACTGCTCAAAAATGTAATAGATATGTGCCATAAGTTATGTAAGGGTGGTAAAGTGTGGCCAAAAGTTGTCTAATGATAGGTCTATATGCTGCCAAGAGCTGCCTAGAATGGGTGAGTTGAGTAGATTGTCCATATTTACCTCTAATAGGTGGGCTTGTATGAATAGTCCAATGGAAACCCATTAAAGGTATATATGAACAATCTATCCATATGCAGTTTGAGTCCAAAAAATTAGTGTATTCAAGCCCTTTGTGGGCTGCCCAATGAGAAGTGTTTAGTGTAAATAGATTGTCCATATTCATTCTCCTTGAATGGGCCATTGAGAGAAGTTTGATTGGTCCATTTGAATGCATATGGGCAGCTCATTTAGGCTTGAACAAGAATGCTCATTTGGGGTTAGATATGATATTAACAGTCCATTGTCACCATCATCGCATGGATGCTCAAGTGCACCTTCAAGGGAACGCTCAATCATGAAGCCCAAGCTTCAATAAAGACGCACATGGATAGAACATGATGAATGCTACCCCAAGCCCATACCATGAAGCTTTCTCCAAGTTTTGAGGGATGTCCCTCACATCATCCCATCAATCAAGATATACAGTAAGCATCAATGGGTATCTTCTCATACAATGATGCAATCTTAAACCCTACTTGTGCATGCAACCATATAAAATGACAAAAAATGAATGAATGGGAAAGTTGCCTTAAGTTGTTTATACATTGCGTACCCAATATTTGATCACACATTCTTACTATAACATAATCGGATCCCAAGCCCTCTACCTATGTACAAATACAACTCATCTGAGTGTCAAAATAGAGATCTTAGCACCTACACATAATGTAACATAAAATTTTGTCATCTCAAAGGAACTTGAAATTTGTGCTCAAATCATCCAGCTTTTAAGGGTTGGTTTACTATTTTATAGTGGGGATCATCACTCTAAGTTTCTATCAAGAATCTTGTTAATTACCGCTACAGTTATATGCAGCATACCTCTAATTATCTTTTTGTTACTTGAATTGTAATCTAACAAACCATGCATAAAAGAAATAAAACAAAGAGGAAAAGAAGATAAATTTGACTTTTCATAATCTTCAATACTTTATGCAGGCTAAGATAACAATCATTACACATCTTCAAATTCAAACTTTACAATTATTATCACCTTGCCATGGCTTTGGTCCTTGAGCTGGGATTCCTGTGTTGTCTTCCTCAAAGGATTGTAGAGATTTGATAGATGTACTACCTTCTTTGGAAGGGAGGAAAACTATAGGATGTTGTTGAGACTTGGGAAGAAAGAGAATTGTTGGATGCTTGAACATTCAAGAGTGTTGTGAGTATGAAAAGTAATCAAAATGTACCCTAAAATGAGGGATCTAAGGGTATTTATAAAGTGGTTGGCGACTGAACTTTAACTCCTTGTTGGACTCCAAGTCATTGCATGTTTGTAGCCCTGTTCAATGCCTACTATGAGGTTTTGGTTATTTTAATGGTTATTGTCTTCTAGCGGATTTGTTGACGTTGTAGCTTGTGTACCATTCATCTTATGTAAAGTTCGTGAGTGAAATTGGATTCATTGTCCTTAAAGGACTATGTTGTTGCTCTTATCTAATCCCTTATTCGTAGGATTTTTTGAGACATTGGAGACTTATTGCTAGCAGAATCATTGATAGAGTGGGAATATACTATTTCATAAACATGTACAAATTATAAGACTTGTGCATGAGTTAGACGCTTCCATTAGTCTTCTGGATGAATAAGAAGTCTGAAACCACCTTGATCTTGATTGTTAGATATAAAAATATCAAAATATAAGAATTTTTGAGTTTTTTGGTTTGCTAGTTACAATTGAGCCTTACCATGTGGTGATTAACATGTCGCGATTGAGTTGCTTTAGTTGGGAGAAAGGGCATTTTCATAAATATGTTAGCCAGTAGCCACTGAGATTTTTCGTTTCTATAAATAGCCCATAGCAACGAATACTCATGATATGCATTGAAAAAACATCTCAAAGTTCTACATGGATGCAAAGTTTGAAGCTAAAAATAGCCCATAAACAAGGTTGAAATGTAGCCCAAATTTGACTATTCAAGAACAACCAGATGGGGGATTCAATTGTTTTAGAGCTGAAAAAAGCCCCAAAACAAGGTTAAAATGCAGCCTAGGTTCAAATATTCAGGAACAACCAAATGGGGGGTTCGGTTGTTTCCCAAACAACTGGATATGGATTTGGTTGCTTTAGAAACAACCAAATTTGAGCTTAAATTTGCCTTCTTTTGGCTCCAATTTCAGATACCTTTTGCATGTTGTTTTGACCCAGATTTTTGCTAGTTCTTGGCACAAATAAACTACATATTTGGGTTTAAATATACCCAAATAAATCATCCATAAGCAACACATGAATTAAAGAAAAAAATATGAAAAATTATCGAGATGCATAAAAAATTATAGCGAACTAGCAACAAAGAGACATTTCAAAGCATCATGGAGCAATATTATGCAATTCGAAGTAAAAGAAGTAAGTAGATACATTTAATGAGATCTAAACATGCTGCAATCCATAGTTAGAACTCTTTGCAAGAACCTATAAAGATTAATCTACAAGAGCTCTCATGGAGTTCTTACCAACAAAAAGAAAATTGATAATTCAAGCATAAAAACATCCATGAATCAACTTAGATCAAACAATACCACAATCAATCATATAGATACATGCTATTAATCACCAAAACACAAGCACCAATATAGATCTATCTATTGGAAACATACTTTGAACAAAATCCATGAGAACCCACATGGATTCAACCAAAACCAAGCATATTTTAGAGTCTTGGGTGAATCCATAAGGTCAAATGAATAGAAATTAGTAAAATTAAAGAAATCCTAAGATGAATTTCTAAGAATTTACAAATATTTAAATTCAAAATAATTGGGAGCTTACTTTGGGAGGAGTTGACTCCTCCTAAAAGAACTCCAAGTGAATTGTTGTTGTTGATCTTCTTGATGAAGCTTGCTCCATCTTCTTCTTTGTCTTCCTCTTCCGCTCTTGGCTCTCTTTAAATTGCTTAGGTAAAAAGGTAGAGAATGAGGGAGGGATTCTAAATTAGAGTGATCTCATTCTATTTATAGATGAAGTCAAACCCTTGAGACATCTAAAAGGAGATATTTGAATTGTTTGAACATCTACAATCTAAGGGCGTACTGGGGCACATGAAGGTTGTTTGAATTCGTCGAGGGGATTCTTAGAAAACATTTTTTGTTGGAAAATTTCATATTTTGTTTCTCAAGATTTAGTGTGGCACGTAACATGTATTTATCATAGAACCTATCCCAAAAATGTATCATCCAATCCTCCAATTGATGAAAATTCAACCATAGGATAAGGGTTTGGCTCTATGCTAAACACAATTATGGCATTCGTTTGATTATTTGAAAGTGGCATCGTGGCTGTCTAAGTCTTATACACAAATTTTTGTCCTAACTTGTGCTCAAGAATGGGATGTTTGCATGAAATGGAGGGCTTGCATGCTGCAGCCCATGAAGTATGATGAAGTTTGAGACACTACAACACATCCAATGAGGGGTGTTGTGCATCAATGAATACCAGGACAAGATTTGAGCATGGAGTAGTCTCCAGATGGGGCGAAGACTGGGATACCAAATTAGGGTGCTGACACCCTCTTATATTAATCCCTCGGTTTTGTTTGTCATTTTCATCGTCTAATTGGCAGCGTTTTTTCAAACGTTATTTCGACTTACAGTAGGAAAAGTCAGAAACTATAGGCAGCATTTTCAAAACATTGGCTAAACTACTATTACTATAGACAGGATTTTAAAAACGCTGTCTAAAGTATGTTTAAATAGAGGGAAAAAACACTCAATGAGGTAAATCAACCTCAATTAATATAATCTATTGATAAGAAGTAACAAACAAATTCTTCAAAGCCTCAATAAGGTCCCAAGAGACCTAATAATAGTATTAAAGATGTAAAACAAGTCAGTCTTCTAATACAGGGAAAAAATCCTAAATTTACACGTAGGTCATACACCTTTCACTTAACAATTTTTTAACTGCCAACAGAGGAAATGTCCAAGACCAAGTGTACAAACTCCAATATACCCACTAGCACATGGAACAAGCCAGACATTAGAGTTGAAATTCTCATACTTACTAGAATTTCAAACCACTTCTATAAACAGCTAGATCTATTATCACACGAGAAGAAAGCATAAGGCTCTGGTGTAAAACCAACTTCCAAACAATATGAAATGATAAAGGGCATTTTCTATCATAAAAGAAAATTCAGCTAACCCAGATTCCTCCACAGAGAGGAAGTAAAGTTATGCATCACAGAAATCACTATAGGTGGGAAAATAGCATCTCAATATCAGGGACATGGTTCTCTGTATTTAACAAGTTAGCACCCAGCAACAAAAGACCAATAGTGAGATCAACAACAGATCCAAGCCTCAAAACTAGAAGCTGACACCTTCTCTATGACAAGAAACGACTTCACAATAGAAGGAATTCAAATCTGATCCAAAAATATCCAAATCTAACAGATCATCTGATTCAAATGGAAGGACCTTCAAGAGTCTTATGTACTTCAACACTATACTTCAATTCTCTTCCTTGCTTCCTCTCTTGGCCTTAAGAAGCAAATTGAGTTTGGCGACATCTTCAATCACCTATACAGAACATAGAAGCAACATCAATATCTATATCAATAAGATCACACACATCATCTCTTGAAACAATCTTTAATACGTGATCGACGGAAAATGTATTTTGATATATGTTGTTCTAGAGGTGTCAACGAACCAAGCTGATTCGAGCTTTGCTTAATTCAAATGAGTCTATGGTACTAGTTTCAAGGTTGTCTCATTAAGATTGATGTATGAGCTTGAATAAAACTCAGTTCGGCTCATGTAAATCAAGTATGCACCCAATAGCTCATGAACCAAACCTGCTTCTAAAAGCCGAAGATATGGCTAATTAAAACAAGCCCAACAACCCATATATATATATATATATTAGAAGTTATATGTATATATAAAATATTAAATACATTTATGAAATCTTTAATGAGCCAAGCTTGTATCTCGACTTAGGCTCACTTAGCTAAAGAAGATCAATTAAAGTTTCGGGCCCAACTAGCAAGCTTTAAACAAGGCCCAAGCAAAGCTCATGACAAGTATAGATGAAACAAGATGAAATAGCTTGACTCATTGACACCCTAAATTACTCCCAACAAACTAATATGGGCTTCTAAACGATAGTTAGACATGTGCATTAATCCTTATATGCAGTGTTGTAGAGGAAGGATGATCTGCTTTCAACAAAAGATACAATAAAGATGAGAAATAATCAATTTGGTGGATCTACTACATAACTTTATAAGCTTAAGGAAGAACCCAAAGATCATCAGATTAGTCATCAGAGAAGATTACCCAACTCAATGAATGGCTAATAAAAAAACATTTTGAAACAGATAGGTAGGAATTCAAACAGTATACAACATATCTTATCAAAACAAACTTAACTCATGCTCTATGTATTTTACAGAAAGAGATACCTTGTCAGTCCTCGTTAGTTGGTGGTGTTTGTGTCAATCCAAGTAGTAGAGATTGATTGGAACTGAGGAAGCAAAACAAAAGGCAATGACGATGGAATTCGTCCACCAAACCGCGTCACTATGATGACAACCAAAAGATAGAAATCCAACAACAGGGATCATCGCAAGCCTCCAAAATAGAGAAGCATGCGCCACAATTCAATATAATCAAACTGAAGGGGGATCGATCCACCAAGTAAAACCGATCACAACCCAAAAGTCTTCTTTAAGCCAAGTTTTGTCCATGAACCGAACCCGGCCATCCAGATAGCCAAGTTTGGATCTTAAGTTAATGATAAATTCATTAACACATCTCCATCATCATGGATGCACTTGTTAGCCTCGCACTGTCACTCACATCAACATCTACATTTAAGGGTACAAAAACTAGGTTAGGTTCATAAAGACTTGGGTTCAGCCTTAGCTCACACGCTGAACATGTATATGGAACAAAAAAAACATCAAACTAAGCATAGCTTCAAAACTATGTTTCCCTAGCATCTATCCAATTTCTTCAAGCCATAGGACATTGAGGGGAAGATTACACCAACATTTAGCACCCAAACAAATTTGTCATCTAGTGAAGACATTCAAATCTTACCTCCGAATCCCCATTTACTTCAGGATTTAGATAGTGCTTCTATTGAACAAGGGAAATGATTCACAAGCTACTGAATAGGTAAGTCACCAAACTCATACTGACTTTTAAGTTATTAATGCATCAGCACTTCAGTGGCCAATCTGGTCCCAAAAATCACATAGAAAAACCAACTCACATGTAGAAAGACAACCAAGCTCATTAAATTTTCTACCAACTCAAGGGTTAATTTACCGAAGGTAACCAATCTTACTTTTGCCACAATATCTAATTTATCTTACACGGAATTTCCATAGAACGTGTAAATAAAAAATAAAAACCTATTTGTTAAATGTGGTAGACACAAACAAACTAACATGCATTAGTGATGCATTAGAGGACACTTTGACAAGCCTTCACATAGGAGCAATGAGTACTGATATCAATGTGTAGCACAACATTCTCTTTTTATAATGATGTGGGACTGCCTTTTCCATTAAAATGTGTGTGTGTATGTATGTGAATAGCCTTACACTCTTACAGACATGTCAATCTTAATACGAAACTATCTCATTGTTAAAGATACCTCCAACTTGATCCATTGCAGCTGCCTCAAAAACATCACGGGCTTTCAGCCCAATGACTACCGCTAGCTCCACTTCATGATCAAGGGACTCCAAAGGGTATGGAATTTCTATAGTTCCTCCGTTTGGCAGACAAGACGAGGTCGGCTTCAAGAACAATACTGGCTCCTGAAACAATAAAAAAACTGATTACAGTTTTGTCAACATGGGTCCAGTTTAGCTTAACTCACTTAGGCTCTGGTTATAAAAGCAGGCCACCAAAGCGAGCTAAGCAACCTGAGCAAAACCGACACACACCCAGAGAGAGAGAGAGAGAGAGATCCTAACTCAATTTTCCCTCTTCTCCTTTCCAAAAGGAACATTAGAATGAAGAAATGGAAAATACAAAGTTTTCATCAAATTCCAATTTTCATCAAAGCAGAATATGTTGGCAGAGAAATGGAAAAACCCCTCATTTTCATCAAATTCCAATTCAAACCATCTAGATCCAAATTCGGGATCCACAATGTACACCGCACGAATGAATTCACACCTCTGAGTCCAACAATGTAGAAATCTTTCAAACAAACAACGAAATCAAACCCCCACCCAACTATCCAAAACCCTAGAAACTATAACACATCAAATCAAGAAAATCAAAAACCAAATCCACACGAATTGAAAGAAATGAACAACCACACATTATAGATCTACTTCACCGAAAAAAAAAATTGATTGATTGATCCATTCACCTGGGATTGTGAAACGGGCCGACCTTGTTAGCATACAGAGGAACCAGATCTCCAGATCTCACTTCGCTTCTGATGATACCACGATCACCAAGATGGTCCTCCAGTAGCCCTTGATCTGGAATCTCGAACTTTGATCTTTCCTGCGCGCACAAACAACAAATGGCATTGGTGCGGCATCAGCCTACACCCCTCCGATGCCCAAGTCAGGGATAGGAGATCAAAACATTCTCGTATTACCTCACTTGGAAAGTGATTGTACTTGCTTTTTCTCTAGGGATTGTGTTCTTAATATAGGAATTTTCTCCTATGATTGGCCACGAATATTCTTTAAGTTAGTTAGAAGAACGTGGAAGAGTGGTACATGTGTCAACGTTAGATTGATTATCACTTTGTGTCATTTTGTATCCCATAACTGCTTTTGTGTCTTACTTGCAGTCGTCTATGCTATTATCGCTTATTTGTTATCCTAAAGGTTGTAGGTAGTCATACATCAATGGGTTAGTTGGTCAGTGGTAAGGCTACGTCATTGATAAGCAATTCGGAGTGAGGGTCGGTGGGGAAACTATGCTTATGACATGCCGCTCGCGTGAGGGTTGATCAGGAAACTATTTCCTTGATAAGCCACTCGGCATGCGCGATTGAGGATTTGAACTGCTAGTGGGTTGCTTGACAAATAGGTAAGAAAACTGGATGGGCCGGGTCGGTTCACCCAATCTATCAGCTCAGTCAACCTAGGTCTAAATCCTTTATCATCATATGCCCCCCCATTCCCTTTGCTCGTTAGTCCGAACGGACACAGGAAATACGAAAACCATCTGAGTCAATTGATGCCTCGACGTTTTAACTCCGCTATCTTGAGCCCCACACTATTAATGGTGACAAGACATTTAGGTTAGTAGTCGCTTTCCCTTGAACCGCGCCTTAATCTAACTGTCAGGGGTGGTTAGGATGATCTGATGGTCGGGAGTATCTTGAACATCCTAAAAATGGATGCCCTTCCCTCTCTTTCAGTCTTCTGCTTTGTTGCGATTTTCTTCCTGTGTCGTGTCTGGATAGATTGCTCTGTTCGCATCTGCACCGTGCTTAAGGAGTTATCAGCCGAAAAAGTCTTGCTCAGCTATTTTTCGTTCCACCATTTCCTTCTTCTGTCTTTCCTATCTTCTTCGTCTAGTTCGAGTATCGTCTTTATACTAAAGTCTCTGTGCTTCTTTATTCTCTCCGCGTTAGTAGCATTTCCGTTCACCTATCCTTTCTTGCCCTCTGAACTTCACCCTAGACCTTACCGGAGCACCCTTCGGGTTCCATTTGACTCATTTTTGCTACTACCTTCGCACTCAACAATGTTTTCTTGATTTGAGTGTCTCAAGATTCGACTCTTCCTTCTGAGTTGTGTTAAATCAGGTCTTAGAATTGCTAGGTTCCTTGGCCAGCATTATATTCACCCTCGGTTGGATGGATAACTCTTCCAAGTCTACCAAGTCTGATATGGTTCTTGATGAGAATCTTGTTAGAGGCGATTCTCCTCAATCAACTCAACCTTCGGTGCCTGTTAGGTTAGGTCGTTCCGTTGGCTTGCCATACGTGGCCGAGCATGTTATTTCTACTTTGTCGAGGTCGCGGCTTGAGGATTTACATCGTTTCTACCAAATCTCAGAATTCATCAGTTTAAGGGTTCCCATTTTTTACGAGTGGACCTCTTCTTGCCTCCATAACAAGGTTTCAATCTTTAAACAGACTCTAGAAGCCAGTCTGTAGTTTCCCATTCTTTTATTTGTTTGTCAACTCTTTACCCACCTCTGTCTAGCTTCGAGACAAGTCATGTCCAACGGGTGGAGAATTTTGATCGCCCACAAGGTGTTGTGGTCAGCATGTAGTGGCGGTTGGGATCACCTCACCATACCGGAGTTCCTTTACTGCTACAAGGCAGTGGAGATGCACTCAGGATGGTGGTATTTCACTGCTCGGGTGCCCGAGCGAACACTAATCACAGGTTTTCCAAGGTCGAATAGAAATTGGAAAAAGAGTTTTTTTTTGTGTCCGGGGAAGGGTTGGAGTCTTTCCCGTGGGAGTCACTCCTTAACCGAGTCCATACAGTCCCCAAGATATGGGGGGAGCCGCATAGAGAAGGTAATTCTCAGTCGTCTTAGTTTTCCTTAATCATTTCCATTCAGTCGGTCTAATCCTCCTTATTTTTGTAGCACTGACTGAACGCCCACTATTCGAGGCCCAACTCGTGAAGCTAGACCGTGCTTTTGCACATCCGGTTCGGGATTACTCCTTGTTAGTAAACCCTGAATCCCTTTCTACATATTTGTTTGGCCCAGAGATTCCTTCATCTGGGCCCTCAATCTTGCCAGTCGGTCAGGTGTCTGGGTCGTCAGTGTTTCCTTTAGTCACATCGGTTGATAAGGCATCCGGCTCGTCCCCTCTTCCAATCGATCATTCAGGTCATTATCCATCCCCCTTAGTTGTTGTCTCATTCCTTTTTCATTTATTTTTTTTATCATTTGCTCCTTTTGTAGATATGTCAGCTGTGCCATCAAAATCTTTCCTGGCGAGAGTCGCCTTTAAGGCAACCCCTAGAAGCTCTCGTAAAAAACCTAAGTTCTCTCACAATCACTCTGCTGAGAAGGACTAATCTGGGTCAGCTCTTCAAACAATCACTCATTTCGTCAGACTACCCCTTCCTTCCGCTGTTGACCTAGAAGCGGCTTTGGAAACTACTCTAATGTTTGATGAGTGTATCGAAGACCTACCTCTCTACATCCCCAGGGGGTCGTCCAAGGGGAAGGAGAAGCTTCCACCTTCTTTGCTGGCCAATGAGGAAGAGGCCATTTCTCACCTTCGGTCAGTTATCTCCGACTAGGACATGAAGAGCCTCTGGCCCAACAGCACTAATGCCCTGGCCAAGAGCACCTTTAATCTCAAGAAGCTAAAGCATTTTCCTTTTTCCTTTGTGAATTTGGTAACTTTATCCTATAATTTATTACTAAGAGCATCCTTGTTGTAGGTGTTGACCAAAATGGCGGTCCTCTTGAATCATCAGCTAGCCACTGACAATTACATCGGCGACCTCAGGAAGAAGTTGGTCAAGGTCAAATCTGAAAGGTCGACATTTTGAGGGATAAATTGTCTGAGACTGAGGAAAAGCTTAAGGGAAGTAAGACTGCCCTGGAGGAAGTTTAGGATCAACTCAAAGGGGAGAAGGCTGGTGCAGCTGTCTTACAGGCGTCTCTGGACAAGATGAAGTCTTAGTGGGAAGTGGAGAAGGAGAGGACTGCCAACGAGACAGTCGCGGCATACATGGAGTCCGAGACTTTCAATGATGAGACCACATAATATTTCATCAGTGATTTCGAAACTCTCCATCATTGGGCTCTGAGGACTTACCCTAACCTCGACCTCTCCATGTTCAAAGTCGATGATGAGTCAATGTCTATTGCACCTGAGCCAAATGAGGAAGCTGTCGCGGAGCAAGAGAGGGATGATGCGACCTCTTGAAGTTGGATTTTGTCTTCCTTTTGTATGGACTGAGAGTCCTTTACTTCATCTTTCTTGTATCTTGACAGTTTATTAAGTAAATTTCTCATTTGTTCATTCTCGGTATTCCAGCATTCGATAGATTTCCTGTTTCGTTAAGTAGTTTGTTTTAGTTGAGCAATTTTATAGGACGTTGTAGTAGACTGAGGGTTGTTTCAGCCGACTAGGTTCATTTCTCCCGATCCCACTAAACTTCAGTTGTAGATCATTACAGTAGACAGAGGGTCATTTTATTGGACTTAGTCCATTTTTCCACTTAGGACCTTAATTGTAGATTATTGTTGTAGACCAAGGGTCGTTTATTAGACATAGTCCATTTTTCACTCAGGACCTTAGTTGTAGATTGTTGTAGTAGACCGAGGGTCATTTTACTGGACTTAGTCCATTTTTTCGATTCTACTCAGGGCTTTAGTTATAGATCATTGTAGTAGACCGAAGGTCATTTTACTGGACTTAGTCCATTCTTCTGACTCTACTCTGGACGTTAATTATAAATCGTTGTAGTAAACCGAGGGTCATTTTACTAGACTTAGTCCATTCTTCCGACTCCACTCGGGGCTTTAGTTGTAGATCGTTGTAATTGACCAAGGGTTATTTTACTGGACTTAATCCATTCTTCCGACTCTGCTCAGGACATTAATTGTAGATTGTTGTTGTAAACCAATGGTTATTTTTCTAGACTTAGTCCATTTTTCTGACTCCGCTCAGGACGTTCATTGTAGATCGTCATTGTAGACTGATAATAGCTTAAAATTGTAGTATTGTCAAAGTTTGAGTAGGCAT
>JAOXJP010296469.1:0-18509 GCA_025762735.1 Platanus orientalis | reverse complement strand
AATGGCGGAACAGGATTCATGTAGCCGACCCCAAATAGTTGGGATAAGGCTGTTTGTTGTTGTTGTTGTTGTTGCATCTGGCATTTCCTTAAATCCTTAGTTCTAATGATCTTGTTGATGAACAACTCAACTTAGTTAACCAAGAAAAGCCATCGTTTCCCATGCATTTACAAACCTTAATTAGGATGCCCTTTGATACTAATGCCTTCTACCTTCACCTTTCTCAATGCTTCTTTAACTTCAGACAACCTAATTTTATGGAAGTACCTATGATCTCCAATCTCATTGACAAATCTGATTCCTCTAAACCAACTTTCCAAACGTGATTCTCATTCAATAATTTCTGAAAATAGTTACTCCACCAGTGTTTGTATTGATATCCATTATATTTTTAGTACAACCGGTCCCAACCCCGAGTTCTTAAACCATGGATTATAAGCAATACCAAGAGCATATTAAAAGTATAAATCATGGAAGTTTTCCATTTCATCAAACTTCTCCGCAAAATGTATCCAAGACAATATAAAAAAGCAACTCAAACATTAGAAATTTTTCATGGTTAGATATATTTCCTTTCCCAAATAGGTACCACAGAAGAGACCAAGAAGCTGCCTCATCAAGCAATAATCGAGCTTTTTGCCTCATCAATTTATCCTCCACAACCCGGTGCCTACCATTGGACCCATCCCTACAAAAGTAACACACAGGATGCAGTCAGAGAGTTACCCAAGGCACAAACAACAATCAACTTAAGTATAATGGAATATGTTAAGAGCATGCACAAATCACAACAGCTGGTAGTTACTATATTTTCGGTAATTTTTCAGAACCAATATCGAGCATACCAGTAGAAATCCTAATGAATTTAAATATATATTCTAGAAAGAAAATAAAAGATCTAATCAAGATGTAATGAGACCAATAGTACTACTCACTGTAAGTGTTGGATGCTGCAAGTTTTACACATCGACAGATAAACACAAAAAGAAAATAAGGTAAATTACAAAAACTACCCCCAACAAGGATACTCATGCCATAACAAACACCGCAATGTATTCGCATGTCAGACACATGCCAATACTTTTAACAAGGAAAAATTCAGCTATAACTATATATCTTTTGTTTCCAAGTATTTCTTAACATTCATAGAATTTCATATACATCAGTTAATTTTAAGTACAACTTTTACATAACAAACTTATATGAACTGTATTATACTACATGAAATAAACTGTATGGACATTTTGTATTTTCTGAAGTCACCATGCCAGACGCATAGTATCAGTATAACGTATCAGTGCCCCTGAAGTTTCTGAGATGTACTACAATCAAAGAGATTTCAATCTTTTAACAAATTATAATTTAAACAAAGCATATTTAGCAAGCAGAGGCAATAAAACTCTAGGGTTTCAATAAGAAATTGAAAGACTAAGTTTCTAAAGAAATAGTCTAGGATGGGATAATAAATATAGATACTCTAGTTGGTTTGGTGTTTCTGATGTGCGTGGTAGGGTTCGGTTAGAACAAAGAAGAAGAAGAGAAGATACGGAAACGTATGGACTGGGTAATGTACTCACCCAATACCATTATTAGAATATGTATATGAACTTACACTATATGATATAGTATAGTACACTCATACCAAAAAAATACATTAAGGAAATATTACAATAATGCACTTTTCTCTTATATACATAAATTCTTATACTCAACCTCAAGCTGAAGAATAGAGATCCAACATTGCCAGCTTGCCAACAATAAAGATGAATTGTATATACAAGAAAAGTGCATTATTGTAATATTTCCTTCATGTATTAAAGTCTGATATTTTTGCAATTTAATTTTGTATTTCTGTTGCATCAACAAATGTATCTGTTAGTTATTAGCATTACATTAACTTCTTTTTCTATTCAGATCTTTGTGAAGACAAAGGGTATTTGGCTGATTGAAATATTACAACAATGCATTTTTCTCATATATACATGAATTCTTATACTCACACCCTCAAGCTGGAGAATAGAGATCTGACATTGCCAGCTGGCCAACAACAAAGAAGAGTATACTGTGAAATTCTTTGGTGAAGAGATCTGTAATCTGACCTTCAATCTTAACGAATGGCATACAAATGGTTATGGGCTTTAAATGATCCTTGATAAAGTGACAATCTACTTCCATATGTTTGGTTTGATCATGCTGAACAGGGATATATTAAAAATATTTATGGCTGCCTTATTATCACAATATAAACTCATCGTCCTAAAACTAGAACCCAAGCTCAGTCAAAAGCATCTATATCCATATCAACTCACAAACCTTGTGTGCCATAGATTGAAATTTATCCTCACCACTCGATCTAACCATAACTAACTGCTTGTTACTTTTCCATGTAACTAGATTGCCTCCCACAAAGGTGCAATAACCAAAAGTAAACCATCGATCAGCAATAGAACCAGCCCAATTTGCACATGTACATGCGTCCACATGTAGATGACCTCTTCTGGGAAACAAGAGGGCCTCTCCCTGGGTAGCCCTTGAAATATCAAAGAATCCAGAACACAGCATCCATATGAGATCTCATGGGAGCATGCATGAATTGGCTAGCAACACTGATAGCGTAGGCAATATCTGGTCAGATGAGAGACAAGTATATGAGACGGCCACCAATCTTTGATATCTCCCTGCATCAAATATATATAGCTACCTCAATTCCAAGAAAGTGTTTTTTTTTTTAATCTTTTTTTACAAGAGAAAATTTTCATTAAGAAAAGGAACGAGAAATCCCAAAAGGAACAAAGAACAAAAAGACAACAAATTAGTTACATAGGAACAAGCTTTGCCACCCCCTCTCTCACATTTACCACCGAGTAATCCACATACTTGTTTCTTAGGCCCCAAAAACAAGTTAGATCCTTAGCATTCAAATATATGACATAGGCTGGCTTCCTATATCCCTCAAAGACCCGTTGATTTATCTCCATCCAAATCACCCAACACACCGCCGGGCAAACCAAACTCCATAGCAATTTAACTCTCTTGGAAACCATCTCAATGTTCCAAGATAAGAAGAGAGAGTCCATCCCTTGGGGAAATACCCACAATAGCCCAATCTCTGCCAAGAACAATGACCAAACTTCATAGGTGAATGAACACTGCATAAAAATATGGTCTAGAGACTCCACATCTCGAAGGCACAACGAACATGCATTTGGGATGATCAAACCACGGTACTAGAGCACATCAATAGTTGGGAGGCTCCCTTTCAACCCAGTCCACAAGAAGAAAGAAATTTTGGAGGGAATGCCTAGCTTCCAAAGCTTCTTCCAAAGAGGATTTGATTCATTTTTTTGCCACTAGATTTCCTTGAATGATTTAATCAAGAACATCGCATCTTTATTTTATAGCCATTGCATAGAGTCCTCCAATTCCGCACGAGGTTGGAAGCGGTCTACTATTTCAATAAGGGCCGTCATATCCTCCACTTCCTAATCATTCAAGTTTCGTCGAAGACCGATATTCCACACCCCTCCTTCCGTAGACACCCAACAATCCACCACTTTTGCATCCTTATTTCTAACCATATTGAAGATGGAAGGCGCTACCTGCATAAGCAGCCTTTCTGCTCACCAACAATCTTTCCAGAATCTAATCTAGGATCCTAGCCAAGTTCAAAAGTAATATCTTGTCTAAAATCCTCAGACACTTTCATAATTGCCCTCCAATAACACTTTCACAATCCAAAAGGAGTAGAAGGGGTCACAGTCTCCCAATCACTCACCACACCATACTTACAAGCAATGACTTGCCGCCAAAGATAATCACTATCCTGCCCAAATCTCCACAGCCACTTGGAAAGGAATGCTCTATTGATAGTTCTGATTTTATTTATCCCCAAACCACCTTGACTCTTATGTTTACATACCTCATTCCAAGCTACCAGGTGCATACCATTGTTTTCCTTACTTTTTTTCCAAAGAAAGTCTCTTTGACATTTATCTATTCTTCTCTCCACAGAAGTCGGGATTGGGTAAAGAGATAGGAAATAAGTGGGGAGACCAGCTAACACTGACTGAATCAAAATCACTTTCCCACCTTTTGAAAGATAGTTGTCTTTCCATCCAACCAATCTTTTCTGAATCTGGTCAATAACTACATTCCAAGGAGTGATGCTTTTATGAGAAGCTCCCAATGGAAGGCCCAAATATGTAGTAGGTAGGGAGTCCACTGAGCATCCAAGGCAATCAGCCAACCTACCCAAATTATCCACCTACCCAATGCTAAAGATCCTACTTTTGTGCAAGTTAACTTCCAAGGCAGACACTGCTTCGTAGCATTGAACTACACATCTTAGATATTTAAGTTGCTCTTCCAACGCTCTACACACAATTAAAGTATCATCAGCGAACTGGAGATGAGATACATTTATCCCATTCGGCTTCACTTCAAGACCTTCCAGGAAACCACCTTGAAAAGTTTTAGAGAGGAGGGCTCCAAACGCCTCCACTACAATCAAGAAGAGAAAGGGAGAAAAGGGACCCCTGACGCAAACCTCAAGAACCGTGAAAGTGATCAACTGAAGTACCATTTACCAGGACCGAGAAATGAGCCAAGCCATAATATTTTTTCATCAATTTCTTCCATTTCTTTCCAAAACCCATCATTCCCAGCATATAGTCCAAGAATTTCCAGTTTACCCTGTCATAGGCCTTTTCAAGGTCGAGTTTGCAAAGGATCCCTGATATGTCACTCTTGATCACCACATCAATACATTCGTTTGCCACTAATACCCCATCCATAGCCTATCTCCCTCCAAGGAAAGCACGTTGGTTAGGAGATATGATGTCCCCTAGCACCGCCTTCAGTCTACAAGCTAAAGCTTTGAAGATAATCTTATACACACTACTCACAAGGCTTATAGATCTGAAATCCGAAATCTTTGTTGCATGCTCTGATTTGGGGATGAGGGATAAAAAAAAATCGCATTACTCTCTTTATCAAGAAAGGATTCGTCATAAAAATTATTCACTATGTCCATGATGTCCCCTTTCAACACATTCCAACATGCTTTGAAAATTGTCATGGAGAAGCCATCCAACCCTAGAGCCTTGTCATCCTCAATACTTCAAACTACACGTTTAATCGCACTTTCTTTGAAAGGGCACACCATCCAATTCCTTTTTTCAGCAAATATTTGTGAAAACTATAAGTCGTCCAGTTTGGGTCTTCTGATACCCAGATCCTTGTAAACTTTCATGAAGTAAGAAGCAATATGATTGTTCAGTCTAGCCGACTCCACTTCATTCCCATTCTCATCCACCAAGGAGTAAATGAAGTCTGTATTACACCAGGCCAATGCCATTCTTTGAAAGAATTTTGTATTGCTATCCCCCTCTTTCAACCACTTGACTTTAGACCCTCAATTTATCCCACAACTGTTTAAGCTTCAACTGAAGTTTTTGCCCAGGTATACCAGTCACAGAGGAGTCCCACCAATTCTTCACTAACTCCACAAAATTTGAGCTCTTCAACCACATACTTTCAAACTTAAAAGGCTTAGGGGTCCCCATCTGCATTTTCCCACATAAAACAATCGGGACATGGTCCAAAATAGGTCTTGGTTTGGCTAAACCAACAAAGAACGGAAATATGAGGTCCCACTCTGGAGATAGTAACAATCTGTCCAGCTTACTTAGACTCGGAACAGATTGCATATTCGACCATGTAAACTTCATGCCTGAAATAGAGACATCCCTCAACCCGTGTTCCTCAATCAGGTCAACAAACATTCTCATACCACTATTGAAAGAACTTTCACCAGATCTATCTATTGGGCACAACACCTTGTTGAAATCACCACAACTACACCAAGGGCCATCCCAAACACTCCTTATATCAGCCAGTTCCTGAAAAAAATTCTGCTTACAGGGACCATACACCCCAGTAATCAGCCATTTCTCTTCTGAATTTTTCAACCAACCATTTATAGAGACCGAGAAATTTTTTATGACCAAGTGATCTATATCAATTTTACTGGTATCCCACACAACCCAAATACTTTTCCAATTGAAGGCAAGCAAATTTCATCAAATAGCAGGAAAGGACATACCTGTCTCATGAATGACCAAAACATGGATTTCATTTTTTGACTCCACCAGCACTAGAATCTCCACCGAACTCATATTAACAATGTCTTTCACCAACATCCTTTTATCGTAACGCCCCAGGCCTCTCACATTCCAAGCTAGGATAGAAAACGACATTGGAAACCAACGGCATCCCAAAGCAAAAACAACAGGCAGAAACCAAGCTCAGCTCTCACAATGAAGTCCTGCTACTCTGCCAAGAGATCTTCTATTTCGATGTCATATCATCACAATTGGTCTCAAGCTCCACATCTCCCTGTGGATTCTTCTGCTTCTTACTTCAGACCCTGATAAAGATATCTCTTTTTCTAGCACCGTGAACAGCTCAATTGCCTGTCTTTCTAGCCCTTTGAAGGAAATTGCCAAAAATTGACTCACAGCCTGTATTTGAGATAACACCCACAGAGACACCTCCGACAGGACCTGCGGTGATTCCTCTATTGAAACAAGTTGAAGACATCTTTCCTTTGAATGTAGCCAAGGAGGTTCCGAGACTATATCCCTATGCCCTACTATTTCAGTTTCATCATTGCCTTGAAAATTGTCCGCTGATCTGAAATCACGTTGGACCCAGAAAGAAAGAGAGGTCGTCGGACTCGCTTCATTTCCATCAACAAGGGAATTGCAAGAGATAACATTTTCATTCGCCTCATCATACTTGGCGGCCGACAATTCCCTAACTTCCCAATTAATCTCCCTCCTCGTCTAAGAACCCATGCCCTTCTGCAAATCCTGATTCTCCAGTTCCCTCCCTTGCTTCGATCCTTAGGGGTTATGAGTGAAGTGGGTTAAGACCTAGTCTTTGGTCCTTAAATTAAAAGCGCTCTTAGTGATCTCCAATGACATTCCTACCCCTCTTCCATCATAAGCATTCTTTAGAGACTTAACAAGAGGGAAGGGAATATGAGTCAATTTATTTCCCCCTTCCTACAAAACCCAATTTGCCCTTCTCAATATATTAGTCTTTTCTAACTTCCCCAGTTGATGAGAGGCATTTTGGAGATCACCTTCCATATTTGCACTCGTAAAAAAATGCCGATTTATAGTTCCCAATTTTCCCTTCCAGATTTTTCTTACGCAATCTCCCTTCCAAGGTAGAATTGACCATCTCCCTAATTACTTCTTCTTTGCCGATTTGAAATTCAAAATGGAATTGCCAACGTCATCAGTGGTTTTGTTAGAGGCAAAAACCAGGCCAATATTCCTAATCCCATCGGAATACCGCTTTTTCTCCTCCAGGGAACTATTCCGACCATGATATCCCTCATTTTGCATCTCATCGTCCCATTCGTCTTCCACCAAAATGGACACATCATATTTCAGCTCCCCATCGAAACCTGGACCACCCTAGGGATCCTCCTTAGATCAATGACTAGAGTCTATATTCTGGCCCATCTCAAGTCCTTCAGAAGGCTTGTATTCTTGTCCACTCTTCGTAATCCCCCACAATTTGTCGTAATCTCCAAAAAAAACCTCTTCCTTCCATAAATGAAAGGGTAGTCCCCATAATCTTAACCAGAAGTAGCTTCGCCTGCCTGTGTCCAACCTCGTTCCCAACAAAGGGGACCACTTGCGGAAGACCAAATAGCCAGGATAAACCATTCTTGTTCCATGGGAATCCAGCCATCTTTCTTCCTCCCAACTAAGCCCAAGCATTAGTCCTCGATCCCTTGCAATGGGCTTTATTTGGACCTTGTTGCTTCTCATAAGAGCCAGGGAGATCATCTCGTTTATTTCGGACTAAGAGATGTTACCAGTAGCTTTCTCAACACATATACTCAAGGCCCATCCCACTTGATTCGTCAAAGGTTTTCCTACATTTGGAGTGTTTCAAGCATTGGTCCTCTCAGATAGGGCAGGAAATTCCAGATGATTAAGCTTAAAAGGTCTTGGAAATCGTCCGTAAAAAGATTAGCCAAGCTGTCCCAACCCCCATCTTTGCAGCTTTCAGGGATGATTACAAATCTCTCTCTGCCGGACCTAGGTGTTGCAACAATTTCAACAAACCTTCCACATCTGTTTTCCTTGCGCTAGAGCACTAAAACTTTATCACCTTCGTCCCTAGTTTTCACCAGCTTATCCTAGGTTGGCAAATGACTCGCAAGTTGTAAATGTTCCACTAACCAGCACACCGAAGAGGGGTTTATCTCAATTAATACTGAGTATCCCGGTCCCCTCTCCGTGATTCTTACCTAATCCAACCTTCGTCTTCTTTCCTATTTCACCTCAAAGGTCTTGCATTCGATTGCAGTAATCACCATTTCACCTCATCTTTATTCATAGTGATTGACAAAGGTATGCAGTAATCACCATTTCTTTAATTGGACCATGTCCTTAATCTCAAACTCTTGGATCAAACGCATCTTGAGTTGTCTCATTTCAGCCTCATCATTCACTAAAACCACTATGTCATCTACATAGAAAATCAATTCATTCACCCAGTCACCTCGATGCTTTATAAACAATGTGTGATCTGCCTGGCATTATGTATACTTGTTTCTTACCATATCAGTTATAAAGTGCTTAAACCAAGCCTTTCGAACCATACAATGCCTCTTTCAATCTCCACATTTTTCCCTTCTTTGCAATATACATTATCATACCATGAAGGGGCTTCATATACACCTTTGCTTCAGAGTCCCTGTGCAAGAATGCATTATTCACATGAAACTACCTTAAAAACCATCCTTGGTTGGTAACAAGAGAGATAAGAACTCATGTAGAGTTCATCTTGGCAACTGAGACAAAGGTCTCTTGGTAATAAATGTTATATGTTTACATATACCCCTTCGCTACCAATCTTTTGTATCTTTCTACTAAACCATCAGACCAATGCTTCAGGGTAAACACCCACTTTCACCCAACTGGTTCATCTCCTTTAGAAAGATCCACCATTTCCCAAGTATGATTCTTGTTAAGGGCCCTCATCTTTTCTTTCATGGCAGCCTTCCATGCCGATTGGAAGAGAATTTTTGAAGCATAGAAGGACACAAAAATAAAAGACAGAGGAACGAAATGAAGAAGATAACACACTATATGACATAAAGTGAAACAAAGGGTGCTTAGTATAAGAACAAACACCTTTCCTAAGAGCAATAACAACTGTAGAATCATCAAGGACTGACACAAATGGTGTTTAGTATAAGAACAAACACCCTTTCTAGGAGCAATATGAAGTGTAGAATCATCAGGGACATCTCAAGATTGGGAAGAAAAAAAGGTACATTTTCCCAGAGGAAGATCTGAAGAGGCCTCTTGGCAAGAAGCATGAATAGCAGCCTTTTCTATTGTTTCCTTTTGCCTTCTCACACAAACCTTCAATTCTTTGCTACATTTCTCAATCTCCCCCTGACTATCAACACCATCTACCTTTCTATTACCACCATCAAATGAATGTGAAGGGCCAAGCAATGGTAATGCGAGAGAAGACCTCTCTTCACTATAACTCTCCCCTTAAAGAGATGTATGATGTAAAGATAAAAATGGAAAGGATTCAAAGAATGTTACGTCAATGGATACAAACCATCCACAAATAAAAGGATAATAAGACCCATACCCTTTCTAACTCGTGACATAGCCAAGGAAAACACATTTAAGAGCTTTAGAATCCAATTTTGTACACTCAGACTAAGGCACATGGACAAAACAACTGCAGTCAAAAATCTTTAGAGGAAGCAAAAATACTTTACAAAACTTGAACCTTATTCTCTTGTGTGGTGGAACATACAAGAGCCTCTTCATAATGTCCACATTAGCACAATTTTGGAGGATCAACCTTTTGGGTTCTTGTTGGTATTGGCTGCAATGCATTTTGTAGAACTTTGACTCGTGGTTTGTATTTGGTATCTAGTTAAGGCACGATTTCTGCTTTATTTTTTTTTATCGGTAAGGAAAAATTTTATTGGTGAAAAAAGCTGAAACAGCTACTAGGGACTAACTAAACATCAGGGAGTCCCAATTGAACATAAAGTCCACAAATTTACAATTGGTAAACATGGGCTGTTGGGACAGCCAAGAGAACATTAAAGATAAAACACGATCAACAACCTTCTAAGACAAGGACACATTATTCTCGAAAATTCAAGCATTCCATTCAGTCCAAATAGCCCAAAATGCTATGTGAAATAGGCAATCCCACATGATCTTGCCTCACTGAGATAGATCCCTTTTTGTGACATGTTACCATTCCTCCACAAGCATGGATGGTTCTGCCAACATGACCCAAACTCTCACAAATCTGGACAACAACAAATCCTAAACAGTCGACGCAATAGGGCAATGAATGAAGAGGTGGGCAATAGACTCTTCGTGGGAGGTACACAAAGCACATCTGCTCACCATGTGCACACCCTTTTTCTCCAAGTTCTCATGATTAAGCACCTTCCCTAAATAAACCAACCACAAAAAGAACCGCACTTTGAAAGGCATTTCAACTCCCTAAATATATGTGAAGGGACGTTGCCGGAGATCCACCCCTAAAGATATCCCATACATAGACTTCACCAAAAACCTACTTGTGGCATCATAAGGCCAAAATCTATAGTCCTCCGTTGTTGGATCAGCAATCTCTACACGGTCCAAACAGGCTAAAAGACTAGACACCGATGGAATTTCCCAATCACTGAGGGCCTATCTCATGTGAAGGTTCCACGCCCTAGAATTTCCAATCAAATGATCTGATCCTCCATAATTTCATCCTTACGAAGGACGAGACTGAAATACTCGGAGAAAGCTTGCATAAGAGGAATGGTCCCGCACCATGCATGATGCCAAAAGGACTCGATTGCCTTTGCCCACTTCGAATTCAATCAACCTTTTGAAATCATCATTAAGCTTGTAGATAGATTGCCTTAACCCTGACCCAAAAGACCCAGTGGCATATCACTGCTCCATCCAAGCTGATGAGACTCGTACGTGACAGGAATTACACGACGCTAGAGGACATCCCTCTCTTCCCTAAATCTCTCCACAACCATTTAGCTAGAAAGACCTTGTTCATCTCTTAAGGATCACGAATCCCAAGACCACCACTTTTCATTGGGGTACAAACCTTCTTCTAACTGATAAGGTGAAATTGTATCTTTTCTTCATCCAATCCCTAAAGAAAGTCCCTATGCATAGTATCAAGTATGCTCAGACCTATTGTTGGGACCCGGAATTGGGAAAGGAAGTAGACAAGAAGATTTTTCAGGGCATTGTTGATAAGGGATAGTTTGCCGCCTTTAGATATGTATCTCCCTTTCCAAACTACCAAACGCTGCTACACTCTCTCCAACACTGGGTCCCATAAGGACACAAACCTTTGGTTACCTCCAAGGGGTAAACCCAGATATAGAGAAGGGAGGGAGGGGACTTGTCACTCAAGAATGGTTGATAGCTGCCCAAGGTTATTGACCACGCCAACCCCCATCATCTTTGTCTTTTGAAGGTTCACCTTGAGACCAAATAAAGCTTCAACCATAAGGATGCATCTTAGATTCGCAACCATGTCCACATCGGGTTTAAGAAAAATAAGGGGGTCGTCGGCCAACTGGAGAAGGGTCACAACAGGGCCCCAGTTCCCAAACTTGCACCCCTGAAGCAATCCTAATGCCTCAGCTTTAGAAACAAAGCGACTGAGGCCTTCCATAACCACATTAAAGAGAAAAAGGGAGAGGGGATCTCCCTGCCTCAGCCCTTGGGAGCCTTTGGTAAAATTTGTAGGGGAGCCATTAATCAAGATAGAGTAAGAAACCGTTGAAATGCAAACCCACACCAAAAACCTCCATTTTCTGTCAAACACCATCTAGGCTAAATCTAAATTGACATGATCATAGGCTTTTCCTTGTCAACGTGGTAGACCAAACCGGCTTCCTTTGCTTTCGTCCATTGGTCGATGCATTCATTAGCAATCAAGGAGCTATCGATGAGTTAGCAACCCGACATAAATGCATTCTGAGTTGGGGATATGATAAAATACATTGCGCGCTCCATTTTCCAGGCAAGGATTTTGGCTAATAGCTTGAATAACCTATTAATCAGATTGATAGGTCGGAAATCGCAAAGTTTGGATGCTCCTGTCTTCTTGGGAATAAGGGTTATGAAGGACGTGTTCAAATTTCAACAGAGAGCAGCCTTTTGATGGAATTCTTCAAGATATCACATCGTCACCTACCACATCCCATAAAACATAATAGAATTTGGGTTAAAAGTCATCCGAGCATGGGGCCTTATCTTCCTTAAGAGATTTGAGGGCCTCCTTTACCTCCATTTCCGACATGGGACTCTCCATCCATTGAGACCATTCATTCACAATCGACTTGAACTCCAACCCCTCCATGAAGGGTCTTTTAGTCACAGTCTCCTCAAAAAGTCCCTGTAAAAAAAGGTGATAGCCTCCGAGATTCAGCCAAATCTGACACCCAATCATCACCTATTCGAAGCCCTCTCATCTTGTTGTTCTTGCGAATATTGGCAATCCTGTGGAAAAAAACTGTATTATAATCTCTGAAGCATAGCCAAGAAACACGTGATTTTTGCTTCCAACTGATCTTTAAATGAAGCCAACTCAGGTATCGATTTTTGCACTCTTCCCTCTCTGCCTTCTTCTCCCTGGATAAACTCACTTCCTGGCTCTTTGCAGTCTAACTCTTGGATACATCTAAGGATTGCAGTTTTCTTCTTATCAATTCTGTCGAATTCCGCAGAATTCCATTTTTTGATCTTTTCTTTAATTGCACGCAATTTCTTCATCAGCACAAAACTAGGCAAACCCGAAAAGGAGAAAGATCGCCACCAGTCCCTGACCTTATCAACAAAAATAGGAACCCCGAGCCACATAAGCTCGAAACAGAAAGGGCATGGCTCCGATAGGCGCTCATGCTGAAGGAGCAAGGGAGTGTGATCAGAGTCCGGATTTGGGAGGGCAATCTGATGGGCATTCGGAAAGTGGTCGGCCTAATTAGGCAAGATTAAGAACTACCTTTAGATCTTTATCTACTATTATTCCTACCTCATTTTTGTTATTGGCTTCTCCTATATACCAAAGCCATCGACCTCCTTAGCCTTTTCCCCTTTCCACTTAGTCTCTTGTAGACAAGCAATATTAACTCTCCTTCTTTTCATAGTATCCACTAATTGTATACTCTTACCTATTAAGGTTCCTATATTCCAAGTTGCTAAGTGAATCCTACTTTCTTGGACTAACTTCTTTACCCACACTCGTCCATGGTGTGGGAACCCTTGCATACTTATCATTGCATCCGGGTGCCTATGTAACACCCCTTGCCATTTTTTCGCCACATTCAGGGAATGAAGCGCCCCTCGTCAATTTTTTGCCACATCTGGAGAATGAGGCACATTGCTTAAAGAGAACACCCTAGTATTAGATAGAAATAACATATTTCCAGGATTCAACATGGGAAATTTACAACCCTTATTTTCTATGTTGATGACATTATGGTTACGGCCGATGATCATTGTGAAATCAATCACCTAAAAGCTTTTCTTAGAAAGGAGTTCAAAATCAAGGATTTGAAGCCTCTCAAGTACTTTTGTGGAATTGCTAGGGTGTAAACCTTGTGACACTTCCATTGAGTCTAACCATCGCATGCATGCAATTGAGGACCACAAACTTATTAATATTGGCCATTACCAGAGACTTACAAGGAAGCTAATTTATCTAACATTGACTATGCCAAATATCTCTTATGCAGTTGGAGTAGTCAGTTAGTTTATGCATGCTCCCACAATTGGAAATCTTGAGGTAGCATACCGCATTGTTCGTTACTTGGAGAAGAATCCAAGTCATGAACTCCTATATTGTAGAAAACATGATC
Organism: Platanus orientalis; assembly: GCA_025762735.1. Classification (NCBI taxonomy): domain Eukaryota; kingdom Viridiplantae; phylum Streptophyta; class Magnoliopsida; order Proteales; family Platanaceae; genus Platanus; species Platanus orientalis. Next base: position 4,552 of record JAOXJP010296469.1, on the reverse strand, counting down.
TTCGAGTTGAGGCTTTCATTGATACAGATTAGGCAGGATCTATGGATAATAGAATATCTACTTCTGGTTATTGTACCTTTGTTGGAAGCAACCTAGTTTCTTGGAGTAGCAAGAAGCAATCAGTTGTAGCCCGGTTAAGTGCAAAGGCAGAGTTTTAAACCATGGCACATGGGATTTGTGAGATGTTGTGGATACGTGGCTTCCTAAGAGAGTTTGGATTTCACTCTAATGGTCTCATGCAACTGTACTACGATAGCCGCTATTAACATTGCCCATGATCCAGTCCAACATGACCGAACAAAACATGTTGAAGTTGACAAACATTTCATGAAGGAGAAGTTGCAAACCAAGCGAATTTGCATACCCTTTATGAGGACAGAAGATCAAATAGCCGATCTGTTTCCTATAAGATTGTGTAATCTTAGTTTTAGTAGGATTATTTGCAAGCTAGGTATGAACAATATTTACATACCAGCTTCGGGGGGAGTGTTGGTGTATATAAGTGTATATGGGCACAATATGTAAGGGTTTTTGGGTACACATTGTACATGAGTGGTATACTTGTAATACCCAATGTAATGTCTTTCGTATATTTCTAATAATACATTCATATGTATGAAAGAGTAACAGACTCTACATACAAGTTTCCCAATTCTTCTTCTTCCTCCTTGCTTTTGAGTGCTCCTGGGGCTCTAATACCAAGTTGGTTTTGTGTTTGTGATGTGGGTGTTACGGCTCGATTAGAACAAAGAAAAAGAAGAGATGAGGAAACATATGGACTGAGTAGTGTCCTCACCCCATACTATTATTAGAATATGTATATGGACTTACACTATACAGTATACTATAATATACTTATACCATACCAAATTCATGTAGAAAATATTATAATAATGCCCTTCTCTCATATATACATGAATTCCTACCACTCGAATAACAACTAATTATAGTGGGATAGCAAGAGAAACTCCAATACATTCAAAACTTTACTTAAACTCTAAAACAGTTAACCAAAATACTTCATGCAAAAATTAAAATAGATAAAGACATTTAATGGCCTAATTAGGAATCTCAAACAACCCAAAAATATCATACTCCCCTCATAAACTCGTCCACAACCAATTTTGCTGTTCCTTTGTCCTCTCTTTTTAGAGGCAACACCATTCTGAGTGGGGTTTAACGGGTGTTCCCGTGTTGTTGTATCATTAGCTTAGCTCTTTCTTCTTTTTTAATAAAATTCTCTATTAAGTAATGTAAAAAAAAAAAAACCCTCATGCACAGCCTGTTTTTCAGCCATAGCTTTCTCAAGTCATGCCAAAATCACGTGATCTTAATAATTGAGTAACCTTATCACATCAAAATTAATGGTTTGGGGCAAGTTTTGACATGAAAAACCATGACCACATGTAATGAAATTGAAAATGACTTCAATTTTCAGTTCAATTGAGATCCAATTAATTGTTCCATTAATTTGAGGTATGTATTTTGGGTTTTTTTTCTTGCATATCAAACAATATCAGCTTGCTAGCACATTAGCAATGGGAAATGGATTGATAATATTGCAACATAATGATCTACAACAACAATGTGTATCATATGGGCTAGTGGCCAAGCACCAAATCACTTATTGGTAGCAAAATTTAAATCCATAAATGCAACTGATGCAGACATTAGAACCAAGTGGAGCCCGCACATGGCCTTAGTGGGGTCCACACATGAAGACACACGAGACGACACATGGAGGAGAACCTTTGCTGTTTTATTGGAGTTTAAGTAGCTGTTTGGGAGTCTATTAGAGTAACTTAATTGTCTTAGTTAATAGTTTATGAAGTATAAGAGTTAGGATATAGAGGGTCTTATAATTATTGTTTTAGGCAAAGTAGGTAGCACCTACAAGATGTGAAATGAGTGCTGGTCGAGCACTTTGTTTGAGTCACACGATTTTATTGGTTAATTCTTTAGCAAGTTATGTTAGAAAGAGTCCTAGGTTCCTATTTTAGAAAGTCACTTTCTTTTTCTTTTTCTTTTTTCTTTTTCTTTTTTAATTTTAAAGTCTTTAAAAGAAGGAAAAGCTCTTGTAATCGAACATGACTGACTGAGTAAGAATTTTCTGGGTTTTTCTTCTCTTCACGAGTGAAACTCTTTCTTCTTCCAGCTCTTTTTCCTTAGCTTGAAGCTTGGTTAGGGGTTAACCAAGTGTGGTTGAGGGATTTTCCCACAAGGCACGCTCTCCTATCTTATCTCCTGATTCACCTTCTTCTTCTTCTCTATCTTCTTTGTTTCCCCTCACTGTTTTTGCTGAGTCTCTCCATTAACAACACTTGAATCGATAAAAAAAAAAAACTCCTTTTCTAGATGTGTTTTTGAAATCCTCAACCTACAGATCAATCTTGATCTCCAGTCTTTGCTATCTTCATCTCACGAACCAGAAACAACTTCTCTATACCATGTGGCTAAGCTATCTTCACTTATTCTGGTGTTTTCCCATTACAAAACCAGAATTCTTCCTTGGTTATACCTTATTTTTTTGGATAAAATCCTTGGTTATACCTTGCAGCAGCCCCAAACTCTTCCAGTCCCTGTGCTGAAACCCAATCATAGAAACAGCACTGATAAGAGTTTTATCGAAGCTTGTGATCTGCCCAGATATAAACATTCCTAGCCTACAAGTTTTTCCCATATTCAAGCTTCTCCTAAACTGCTGTTTCATGATTTCCTGATCCCTGGTATAACCTACAGATAACAACCCTGGTCTACCTCATAACAGCTTACAGCACACCCGATAGATTATCTGGAGAAGTATTAAGGTATGAATTCTGTTCAGAATCCAGAGCCTAAACAGTAAACTTCTGGTCCTGTTTAAACCCCTGTTTAACCTCAGTTTTGAACATCTGCTGATGCCCCAGGTACTGATCTGAGTTCAGTCCAGATTTGACCCCGAGATACTCTCATTAATCCTGAAAATTCAGCAAACTTTGGACCTATCTGTTGACAGTAAATTAACCAACTCTCCTAAAACCTTAAGGTGTTAGGAGATACAAAAATTAATATACTTCAACACCCCCCCTCAGGAGGAACACTGTCCTCCCATGGGAACACACTTGGGGAGCTAGGCACGGGTCCACACAACGCGTACACACACGCACAACACTATCTCTGGGAAAATACTTCCACCGGGATTTGAACTCAGGACCAAACCTGCTCCGATACCATGTTGACAGCAAATTAACCAACTCCTACATTTAACCTGCTTCAAGTACCAATCTGTAGCCTCTACAGCACCCGTTCCATACCTTGCCATTATACTAATCAGTCTCTACACAAGTCTTAACCTAACACGGCTGGCTTGCTTTATCCCAAATCCCAAACACCCTTGTATCAACCTTGTAGAGTTGTGTGCTGCATCAGCAACATAATGACATGAAACCAGTTCAATATACAAACATTAACATATGTGTGTACATGTGTTATGCAGCTAAAACATTTATGAATTTTGGGACATTCAACAAAGAAGTCAAAGAACTGAGTTAAACATGAAAAAACAAAAAAACGAATCATAAGAAAGATCATATTGTGATTCAAACAACTAATAGTAGCAGAATTTTGTGAAATGTCAACTGTGCAGAAAAAGATTAAACCGACTGCAACTAAATAACAGTAACCCAAACAGATCAATTCATAAAGAAACACCATATGAATGATGGCTAAATTACACAAGCAAAACCATGGAAATAGAACCATGTAACATGAAAGAGCTACTGAAAAGGCTATCTGAATTTCCAGGACATCGCTACATTACAAGCTATCTAACAAGGTACATAATTAATTTCTCGTCTACCAATCACACCTAATTGACTCTGAAACATTTCGACATGCACTCTCGAACCGTAATATGAGACCAGGTATAGGCATCAATCCTGCAAAATACAAACAGTGAATTATAAGATGCACAATATCAATTTTATTCACATAAAAACATTATGCAAATTTGTTTGCAGCATTAGACTATATGAAAAACAGATAAAGGAAATCAAAATAAAAATATAAGCATACCAACCAATAAAAAGTCAAAATTTTCAGAATATAAACTTAGAAGGTACAAGAGCCTCTAGAAAAGTAACTCTAATTCAGCTCTAAGAAATTAAAGTCACTCATGGAGCCTTACTAATGAAAAAGAGAAACTGTCTTAGGCAATTTTTTCTTAAAAATATCAAACATATTGGTGCTACCTTTCAAAAATAAGTTGATCCTTCCAGTTTCGCCTAGGTACCCATTATATGACACAACATCAGTATGAAATCCATGCTAAATGTGGCCCATATCCAAACATCTTATATTAAAAATATTTTTAAATCTAAAAAATATATATATTGTTTTAAGTATTTGTAAAATACTAACTAGATAATGATGTTCACATATGAAGGTAATGTAAGAACTCAAACTAAACTTTAAGGAGGCGAAATTAACACAATGTGATGCGGGAGCATACCATGTCAAGAAGAAGAAGCTAGAGGATCATGGATAGTCCTCTTTATCAAGTCTAATAAAGTAG
>JAOXJP010296459.1:0-18510 GCA_025762735.1 Platanus orientalis | reverse complement strand
ACCGACTCTTGCCTTTCTTGCGAAGATCTTCTCAGTCAAGATACTCCAATGCCATTAATTCAGAATTTGACAACTCAGCATCTGTCGATCCTTCTACATCAAAGGAGTATCAATTTTGGAGCAAGTTCAAGTTGTAGAAAATTGCTAGCTCAATTACTGCTGTTGGACCCCACTTTTCATGCTAGATTGATTATCTCTAAGCTACCTCAATCTTAGAAGAATTATAGAACAAAGTTGATGCACAAGAAAGAGGACATGCCATTGGACCCTGTTACTACACCACATTCAAGTTAAATGAAACTTTAGGAATAAAAACAATAAAGAGGAAATAATTGTGAAGACCCCCCCCCCCCCTCTTTTTTTTTTGATAAGAAAAAAATCATTAAAGAAGGGGATAAGGCATCCTCGAAAGTCAAAAACACAAAAAAAAAAAAAATCAGCATAACAAAAACTTACGGGTGCTCACTACCCTTAACAATGTTAACCCACCCCAATTTGATATCCATTTCTTTACAGATAGATGCCCACCATAAAAACCTATCCCAAGCTCTTCTATACACCTTATACATTGGTTCCGCATAATTATCAAAGACCCTATTGTTGTGTTCCAACCATAAGGACCACCAAATAGCTGGAATCCACAGCTGCCATATCCTCTTCTCTTTACACCCCATTTCAATACAAGACCGCTACTCAAAAAAATAGAAATATATCCTGGGAACACCCACAAAAAGTCCACCTCAAGTAAGATCATCGACCACACCTCATAAGCAAAGGAACAAAAAGAAGAATATGCTTAATAGATTTCTCATCGCTACAACAAAAAAGGCACATGTTGGGAACAGAAATACCCCTCTTTTGAAGATTATCCAAGGTAAGGATCTGACCTTTGAGAGCTGTCCACACAAAAAACATCACTTTGGAGGGAGCTTTACTCCCCCAGACATCTTTCCAAGGAAACGAGACCACGACCCAAGGCTCAAACAACCCATAACACGATTTCACCAAGAAAGATTCATCGGCTTCTAACATTCATCTACGACAATCCTCCCTATCAAAGCAAAGCTGAACATGGTTGAGAAAGTCAGGCACCCTAATCATATAATTAATTTCCCAATCATCGAGGAGACATCTAAACTGAATGTTCCAACAATAACTATCCCCATCTACTCTCCAATAATCAGCCACAGTGGCATTCCTGTTAAAAGAATATTGAAGATAGACGGGGCTTCCAATTTTTACGGTTTGGGACAGCACCATCTATCCTCCCAAAAGAGAGTATTACTCCCATTGCCAACATCCATAAAAGTAGCTTCTCTGAAGTTCTCAAACATAGCCATTATACCTTTCCTAAGACTAACTCCATGAGAGCTAAGTACCCTTGAAGGCTCCCATTTATCGATCTCCTCATGGATGCAGACATGGTGAAGTGGTTAATGTATGTGTCACCCTATAAGAGAATCAAGTTCAAGATGGTGCCAAAAGGCCAGATGTTACCTTTGCAGTAGAAATGCTGAGGAGATATACAAGTAATCCAAGTAGAATGCATTGTTTACAATTTTATTGCATCCAAAAGGTACCATGAGTTATGGAATCCACTAGGGAAATTATCCCTCTGTTGGTGAGGAACATAGCGGTGTTAGTTTCTTGGAAATCCAAAAGTAGATGTACTTGATTCATTCTTTAATGGATTTGTTGTCCTCTCATTTGCGGGAGAGGAAGCAGAATGGTTGAGAAGCATATTGGTGGACAACTGTATGGTACATACCTATGCGGCAATAACCATTTGTTATGATAATCAATCTGCTAAGGAAAATAAAAAAAGAAATATCATTTAAATGTATTCCTATTGACCAATCAAAATTGCTTCCGAGAACCCATAATTGCCTCAAAAGGTCCAATTTGCATACATTATTGGACCTTTTGGCAAAGCATACAGCAAAAATTGCAATGAGAAATTTAGGACTATACGCCTGAAGCACAATTATGTGGGGATTTGATCATTGATTGCATTATGGCTGTTCAGTATGAAAGTTAAAAGGGAATTTGGTTGAACAATTATGCAAATACCTTGGAAAGGAGTTTCATAACATCGAGGGGAATGAGACTGTTAAGCATGTATGGTGGAAACCTAACATTGTCATAGGTTTAATGGACAAACAAGCCAAATATTAAGTTTTTTATAAGCATAAATTTTCATTTAATGGAATGTGTTTCTTCCGATGGTGTTCCTGCAGATGTTTTTCTTGTAGATGTTGTGCTTTTATCCTGCAAATGCTAAGGTTTGAGAATTAAATTCTCTTAATGAGTCTATAAACCTATTTTGTTTGGAGTAAAGAAAATACTCTTGATGGAACCTCATATTTTTTAATGTAGAGACTGGTTACATCCTATAAGATCTAGGCTATTTTAGAGCACTTAGTAAGATTATGATTAATCACAAGCTATAAAAATTATGAGCTATGAATGTAAAAGTAGAACTTTTTTGTGAGGACTATGAGTGTAACAAGTCGGTTTGTCCACGAGATTTAATTCTACATATAATCCACTAAAGCTTCGGCAAACTTCAACTTGTTTGCACTATGTAAAGGTTCAAGTGAGAAACCACCTTCATGTATGCACAACAACCTTGCTTATTGTCTGATGTAGGACCGAGGCTGCTTTGCCACCAAATTGATGTAATAGTGGTGGGTTGTATGGTATGGTTTTGATTTAATGATATAAATTAGGGTGTATGAGGTTTTTAAAGGAAAATATTAAGAAATCAAACTTTTAGGAGATGAAAAGAAAAAAGAAGATGGCTGCAAGGAAAGGGAAAGTCTTTAAGATGTTTCTATAGTTGAAATAATGAAGGAAAAGTGTGTTTGAGATAATCATGGGAATCAGGTATGAAGAAATACACAGAAATTCTATAGAATTAATAGAAGAATAAGATAAAAGGTCAAGAGAAGAAAATATAGAAGCATATGAAGAGAATAAATGATTAATAAAGAAGCAATAAGAAGGATTCAAGAGAAGAGAGATAAATCTTACTTAGGATCATCCAGGATTTCATATGGTTGAAGCCTTCAACCAAAATAAACATTCATTCATTTAATAACATAAATTCTTTGTCTGTTCATTACACAACTCCATCTCCATATTTGTAGACTCAACCCTTAATACAAACCTAAATTAAACTTGACCACTAAGAAACTACCTAAATAGACTATTAAGAGTGAATTAACCAACTCTCTCAAAACCTTAAGGTGTTAGGAGAGACACAAATTAATATACTTCAACAATACTACCATAAGCAATCATGTTGAATAAGTTAAACAAGTCAAAGTGGGAGACGGAACTACCTGATGCACATGTATGAGATATTGACATTCACTTTTACATTCTTGCATTGTTTAAATATTTAATAGCCAATTAATATAAGTCAATATGCTCAAATAACATCTAATATGCACCAAGTCTACAAGGAGATCATATCAGGTTGATGCAATGTATTCAACCTCATTGACTCGAGATTTGGGTAGTGGTATATCAACTTGTCCATCCAACATGGATTGAAATAGAAGCCAACTTGACAGAAAGCTTTTATAAAAACAGTGCACCCAATGCCTTTTGCCAATACAATCATAGCATATCAGAAATATAGAATGTTTGGGATTTAAATTAATAAAATGGTGAAAAATATATTGGGTTTTTTGTCCCTTTATCAAATAACTGAAATTTACCCAAACTCAGTATAACGCATCACAGTTATGATGAACTAACACTAGAACAGTGTAAATAACCAAAATAAATAAATAAATAAACAAGTGAAAACCAGGGAACATATATTCGAGAATATAAAAAACCCTCTTATGTTTGCCTCAAACTTTAGCCAATGTCCTTATGGCAATCATTGCTCCCAGTATGAGGGGGTGAGAAGCATCAGACTAGACCTCCCACATGCTTGGGTCCAGTGGCAATGCCCCATAAGCAAAAATAGGTGCATTTTTCTAATCATTAAAATTGCACTGTTTCCAGTTTTGACTGAAATTACTATTAAGTATGAGCATGTAATGGTTAATACGTGAAAAGATTAAAATATTTTCTTAAATGGATCATTATGTCCAGTGGACAGAGACAAGAACTTTACATCATATACCAAGATATATGACCAATATTTTTTATATGTGTGGTAAATTGTACTTTATATACTTCATACATGCTTATGTTTGGCTAAAGTCCACCAGTGTATGTTTTGAAAAGCTTCATGCTTTTTGCATTGCTGGTCTCAAGCCGGAATAAAGGAGGGCAAGTGGAACGCCAACATGAAAATCCACTCAAACCATTCATACTGAATCATGAAAATTCATTGTTTCAACCTTATGCTAGGGTGTTCCCTAGAAGCGATGCACCACATAGACACCCTAATGCGGTGATAAATAGAGAACAGATAGCCAGGGCATTCCCTGGCAATGATGCACTGCATCTGCATTCAGATGTGATGAAAAGTAGGCAAGGTTCCCACACCATGGATGAGTGCAGGTAAAGAAGTTAGTCAAAGAGAATAAGATTCACTTTAGAGGCTTTGAACAGAAGAACCTTGATAAGTAAGAGTATGGAGCAAGTAGATACAATGAATAGGAGAGTTAATTTAACTTGCCTTCAAGAGACTTAAGTGGAAAGGGAAAAAAGTAAAGGAAATTAATTGGCTGTAAACTTTGGCACACAAGGTAAAGTCAATAACAGAATTGGGGTAGGAATAATAATAAATAAAGATCTAAAAACGATTTGTAATGTTAAGAGAATAGGGGACAAAATAATGATAATTAAAAATATTTTTTAAAAAATAGATAATTATCAAGATTAGTGCACAAGTAATGATTTTTTTGGTGCATATGCACCCTAAATAGAATTACACGAAACTATTAAAAAAATTGGGAAAACATGGATGGATTAATTCAAGGAATCCATGAGAGTGAAAATATTTATAGGAGGTGAATTAATTGGGCATGTGAGGAAAACTGCTTGAAGGTACAAGAGAGTTCATAGATGATACATATTTGGAAAAAGGATTAAGGCAGGAGAGGCAATCATAGATTTGCAATGGCATATGATCTTGCAATAGCAAGCATGAAGTTCAAAAAGAAATAAACCGGTGGCTTTTAAAAGTGGATCAAATAGGAGCCCAAATAGATTTTTTTTCCCACAAAAAGGACGAAATGATCAACATGTAAAGATTGTAAAGTTATCCTAGAAGAGAGTCTACCCACACAACATAGGTTAATGGCGTTAGATGTCTGTATTTATTATTATGATAATTATTATTACTATTATTTTATAAATAATTCATATGTTAGATAATAAAATATTATTCATCAATAAATTTTTTATTGATGAAAAAAAATTTTGTTCATAAAAAATAATAAAAATAATTCATATGTTAACTCATTAGATATTTATCTTAAGAAAAGGAAGAGAAAGAAACAAAAGATTAAGTGTATAAAAACTAAATGGCGGAACCTAAGAGGTGAAAAATTAGTAATATTTTAAAATAAATGGATAAATGAGGGGGAAATTTTGGAAAAAGCGATAAATATCAGCTGGAATGAATGGTCAAATGTATCAAAATAATAGCAAAATAGGTTTTTGAAGAGTTTGGAGGGAAAGCGCAGCCATGTAAGGATACTTAGCTTCTTGAAAAGAAACTAAGAAAGCTGTAAGCAAGGCTAATTCTAATGCATATGATGACCTTTACAATAATTTAGGTACTAGTGAGATGGATGTATACAATCTCACTAGAATGAAGGAAAGGGAGCATTAATACCTACATCATAATAGGTGCATTAAAAATGAAGATCAAAGAGTCTTAGTTAAAGACAAGGAGATTAAAGAAAAGTGGAGCTATTTTTAGGATTTATAAACTAAGAATCATGTAGGGAATATCACTTTAAGAGGAATCAATAAAGTTGATGAGATCAAAGGTCATAAATATTTTCATAAAGCTAGAGTGTCTAAAGTTGGTTTTTTTTTTTATTGTTTGAAATTAAAGAGGCCTTGAGAAAGATGAATAGAGAAAATGCATTAGGATCAGATGTTAACCCAATTGAAATTTGGAAATGCATGGGAGATGATACTTACCATGGTTAACTAAGTTGTTTAACAAGATCATTAAAACTAAAAATGCTAAACAAATGGACGAAAATTATCATGATGCTATCTACAAGAACAAGGGGATATTCAAAGTTGCACCAATAATTGAGAGATCAAGTTTATGAGCCATACAATGAAATTATGGGAAAGAATGATTGAGCATAGACTAAGACATGAAAGGATTTATGTCTGGGAGATTGACAACGGAAGTTATTTTCTTACCAACGACCAATGGAAAGTTTAGAGAAAGAAGAATGATCTTCACATAGTCCTTCTTGAGTTTGAGAAAGCATATGATAGGGAACCTAGAGAGATAATTTAGTGGGTTTTAGAAAAGAAAGGGATCCAAAATAGATATATATACTTAGTTAAAGATATGTACAATGAAACGATAACTAGAGTTAAGACAATTGGGAAGATACAAGCGAAATTTCAATCATAATAGACTTATAGCAGGGATAGCATTGAGCTCGTATCTTTTGTCATAATTATATATAAGTTGACTACACATTGTTGATGATATTGTTTTGATTGACAAGACTAGGAAGGGGTAAATGCCAAATTAGAACTACGGAGGAATGTTTTAATATAAGTCGGACCAAAACAAACTATATATGCGACAGAGAATCGGTGTGCTACTTCACATTAGACGTAACTACAACATTTATGCATTAAAACTACGAGCACTTTCAGTAATAACTTATTACCACCTCAAGCACAAAATACAATTAAGCCCATGGGATGGATACTTAAATAGGAGTAGAAACGAGGGAGTATGTTATAATATTTTCTTTATCTTGATTCAATCATCCATTCAAAGGGACATATTGAAGAAAATGTTGCTCATAGAATTAGAGCAGGTGGATAAAGTAGAGAGGTGCTTTTGGAGTGTTGTGTGATAAACAAATATACTTAAACTTGATAAGAAATTTTTATAAGATAACTATAAGACCAGATACGCTTTATGGAGCAGAATGTTGGACAATCAAGAAAGAAAACATGCATAAAATGAGTGTAGCTGGGATGAAGATGTTGAGATGGATGAGTGACAACTGACAAGACTAAAAAGAATATAATAAAAAAATAAATCAATTCAAGAGATCTCGAGCATACCACCAATAGGTAATAAGATGAGGGAAAGTTGACTGAGATGGTTCGGTCATGTGTGACGAAGACCAATGACTATATCAGTGTGAAGGGCTGAGATGGTGCAAGTTTAAGGCGTTAAATGGACAAGAGGGTGGCCAAAATTGACTTGGGATGAAGTAGTGAGAAAGACATGGGCACTTGTGACTTGTAATTTAATGGCTGACATGGCCCTAGAAAAAGTGGAATGATGGAATAGGATTCATGCGGGCAACTCCCACTAGTTGGATAAGGCTTTGTTGCTGTTGCTTATTTTTGTTTTTTCTTTTCTTTTATTTTTTGTATAAATATTGTTGTTTATTTTTGTTGAGCATGTGAAACAATAGGTATCAGCCAAAAAATTCCACTACATATTGATTTGAGGGAGGAAAAAAAAAAGCATACAATTACAATCACTTAAACAATAATAAAAACATAGAAAAGCAAATAAGATTAGAAGGATCCAAATAATTACTTGGGCAAGAGGATTTGCCTGTGGACCTCTTGATTGAAATCCAGAGAATAGAGATGGACCAGAGTCAAATTTGTAGTCCTTGATCTTAAATGAGTGAGCAGCACCCCCTGGTAGATCATGACTTTCTAATACAAGAACGTCTTGTTCGTATCTAGACAAAAGCCCTGCACAACACAGTCCACCAATACCGCTCCCAATGACAATGACATCTGCTTCTGGCCTACCTGCACTTCATTCCACAGTTACATTAAAATTTGTCTATTTGAGACCTTATAGAATATAAGGAATTTGAAGACATTTGAGAACCAACTCTTAAATTGTCATCCTTAGTGGCACATACCCAGGGATTTGGACTGCCACTCAACAGGTACATTTTATGGATTTCCCATGCAAAGAGGCTGTCTCGATCAGATGACTGTAACCATCCATTCTAAAATTTATTGTGGACCTTTTTTGAGTATTTAAAAGAATGCACCAGATTGGATTCTTACAGTCAAAAAACCAATGTTGGTTGGTGCAGGGATATCCTTAGGTGAGACCAATCGAATGGTGCCCCACCCCCCACCTCTTGAAAGGGTCCCCTGTGCTCATGCATTAGAATGGTAAAATGCCCCTGACAGTAGGTTCATCCAGGGTTACCCTATATTTTGCCTTCAAATTTAACCGATTCATTATTAAAATTCAAGCTTTCAGTATGGTTATTAGGGACCAAAGATCTCTTTCCAATAGAATGATGAACACAAAAGTAAACAACACAAGATGTACAAATAATCCAATTTCCTGATCAAACGCACATCCCAGGTTCAACAACGGTGCGGCTAAATCCCTACCAGTTCATCTTCCAATTCAAGCTTTCCTCCATATCCCGGGTTCTTAGCTTTGAAAAGTAAAATAAAGAAATATAAAAAAAAAAATCCGATTTCTCCATTTCACAGCTAAAATTCCAACTCTTCAGTTTTTTGACTACAAAATCCACTATACAAATTCAAGTTTCCACTTCACCGCTAAACCCAACAATTCTGCTTCCAAAGTAAACACCCACTACAAGTTTTTCGAACTCCGTATCGAATCTTAATGATATGATCTTTCTTATGACATTGAAGACCCATTCCAATGCTCCCATTTTAAGCAACTAAGTCACAAGTTTTCAGCATCCAAAAGATTAATCAAAACCAATGCCTAAAGAATCAGAGAGGGATAGAGAAACCTGGGAAGGAGGTCTTTTCCTTTAAAGAGGGATGACCGTTGGAGGAAGGTTCTTGTCCATTTGAATTTCGCGCCAAAACGGCCCTCCTTGGAAAATTGAAGTTGAAGGGGAGAGGATTGAATCGTAGAGCGAATGGGAGAACACCCAAAGCCATGAAAAAGAAAGGATCAAAGCCGATGAAGAACAGGAAAAGAGAAAAAAAATTGCCAAAAAGGTAAGTGAGTGCGAGAAGATGAAACAATATAATGGGAGACAAGTCATGACGTGGCTTCTAGCGAGCCATGTCGGTTTTATCTAACGAGAAGAGATCAAGTCACATGAATCTTTTTATACCCAGTCGACTCCCAGTAGGGAAGAAACCAAGCACCACTTTATGTTTTGGAAAAGGAGAAAGATTGTCTGTGTTGACACAGACCTCTATAAGCGTGCCATTGATTTATACGCTTGGGTTTTGAATTTGGTCTCTTTTTTATATAGAGTTGTCAATCGGACAAGGCTGGCTGGGCTGAGGTTTGCCCAAACTTAGTTATATGGGCCCGAATTCAGCCCGTTTTAAAATCATGGGCTTCGGGCTAAGTTTGGGCCGGACCGAGCTTAAAGCTTCTTTAAAAAAATTTGTTATTAAAGTTCATTTTAAAATTTGGGCCGATAATAGCTTTTTATTATCTCTAATACTTTGAAAATATGTGTAATTAGTTAAATTTGGGTTTATAATGGGCCTAAAACTGTTCTATACCTATTGGACTAAGCTATGCCAAATTTTAGGCCAAGCCAAGCTAGGGTAAACCATATTTTATTAAGGCTGTCAATTGGGTCGAGCTGGTCCTATACCCGACTTGTCTGGCCCAAACAAATGCTGGGCTGGGCAAGTTGGGTTCGGGCCCAAGTGTTACACTTGAAATGATTTTCGGGCTGGGTTTGGACAGGCCTTAACCAAGCCCGGAATACCCAACCCGGCCCAAACTACTGTTTATATATATATATATATATATATATAATTGTGTAAATAACATTTTTTTAATAATAACATGACATGTGGTTTTCAAAATAAAGTAAATTTACTATTTTGGACACTTATAGTTAATCACTTCAAGTTGCCCGAAGCCCACAGTTTTATACTGGGCTGGGCTCGGGCTAACTATTTTCAATTGAGTTCGGGCTCGGGCCGCGCTTGAGCCAATACATTTTTTTCAGTCCGGGCTCGGGTTAGCCCTTGCCCGACCCAACCCAGCCCGATTGACACCCCTATATTTTATACCTATTTCAGGTTAGACTATATATGATTACTACTTCAGGCCGGGTCGGGTTGAGTTTGGGTTGAAAGTGAGTTTGCCCAAACTCTATGCGAATAAAACTTTGGGCCTAAAATATGGACCCAAATTCAGCCCAACCCAAAGTTACCTTAATCCAGTCTGACTATTTTTTAGGCCCGACAGCTTGGCCCAATTGACACCCTTACTTTTTGAACACCTATTTTTTCATTCGAACACTTTTCAAGACATTTTTAACCCAAACACAATACATGTCCGCTTACCATTCACCATACACACTACAGACACATTTTCATCACATAACATTTTCTTACTGTCAATAGCTGCTTGGTGAGAAGGGGATTTGCAAATGGCTTGCAACTGAACTGCCTAATTTGGGAAAAATAAATTACCATGACCCACAAGATATTCACTATAATAATTAAGATTTTGAAATGTCACATACTAGTGCTAGGAGGGGAAAGAATTTAAAAATGATAGAATGAACTTGAGTGTTCTCCCTCGATGAGGAAGACCTTTATTTATATCAAAAATTTTACATCATACCTTCATAGTTATACAGTCACAACAACTCTTCTAACTTAATTCTACCACTTGTCACTATGTAACACACTTCGTTTGATTACAATTACATTAGTTTCCTATTATCCTTCCTCAAGTTTATCATGGGGTAAATGTTAAACTTGGATCTAAATTTGAAAATTTTATAAGTTGATTAGGACTTGGTTAGCATATCGGCATGTTGTTCTGTTGTAGGAACATGAAGTACTCATATGAGACCCTGAAAAACTTTCTCCCTTACGGAATGAAAATCCAATTATATGTGCTTCATACGCACATGAAACACATAATTTGACACCAAGGAGATCGCTGACCAGTTGTCACACCAGATAACAGGTAGTTTAGACAAAGGAATCCCAAGTTCAGAAAGCATCATACGAATCCAACAATGTTTTGCAATTGTTGATTCAGAAGCCCTGTAATCAACTTCCATAGAAGAACATGAGATAGTAGCTTACTTTTTTGATGACCACATGATGGGGTTATTGCCGAAGTACACATAGACACCACTGGTGGATCGCTGGTCCAGTCTGCGTCTGAGTACACATGAATAGAGAGTGGTCCTGAAGTGAAGTGTAACATATGTGAGAGGGTACCCTTAACACATCTAAGAATACGTTTTATTGCCTAATAGTTAGAACACAAGTTGGTTTCTGCATATTTTGATAGACTACATTCACTGCAAATGATAGACCATGTCGCATGATTGTCAAATACTATAGAACACCAACCAGATTTCAGTATAAAGTTGGATTCTCGAAAGGATGATCATAAAATGAAGTAGATGTCTTCTGAACCATCATAGGCGTAGGAGATGGATTACAAGACTCCTACTCTTGTGAAAAAGATATTCTTGATGGAGTTTTTAGTTTTTATAAACTTTATACCCAGAAAATGCTTAAGAGTTCCAAAATTAATCCTCGTATCAAAACTTGTATTTTAAAGGTTGAGTAGCTTTTGAATAAGTGAAGAGTCATTCCCAGTAATCAATGTCATGCACGTATAAGAGAAGTATTATAATAGACTTATTGTGACGTTTAACAAATAAAGAAATATTATGAGTGTGATGGATTTTAAATCCGTATGAAAGTAGAAAGTTGGATAAGTGAGTGTACTGGGACCTCGAAGTTTGCCATAAGCCATACATGTCTTTCTGTAATTTGCATATATGTGTAGGGTAACGATGATTAACAAATTCGAGTGGTTGAATCATATAACTATCAATTATGAGAGAATTCCATGTAAAAATGCATTCTTGATGTCTAGTTGTTGTATATTCCAACCAAAATGAAGTGCTAGAGAAAGGATTAGTCGAATTGTTGTCATCTTAATGACAAGGCTGAAGGTTTCTTAGAAATCCAAACCTAGTTGTTGATTGTACCCTTTGGCCACCAGTCTTGCTTTGTAGCGAGCTATATTACCATTCAAATCTCTCTTAATTTTGTAAACCCAACGATACCCAATCAAATGTTGATTTGAATTGGCTGGAACAAGCTCCCAAGGTTTCTGTTTTGTTAATGCATGAAATTTATCAACCATGGCCTGTTTTGTTTCCAATGAGAATGAGACAATGCTTCTCTAAAACATTTTGATTCTTGTTCAGGGCAGCGAGACCAAAGACTTTCTTGGGCTTCTTAATACCTACCTTGGATCTAGTGACCATCGGGCAAATATTTATAGTGAATGGGATTAGAGAATTTAAAGTATTGAGTGTTATTTTGAGAATTGGGTAAAAAAGATGAAACTTCAAGTAGAGAAGACGATTGTGTCGGGTCACACGGTTTGATCCAATGGTTGTGACAAAATAACATGATCAGACAATTGATCTATATCTTTTTGTAAAGAATTTGGTAAATGCACGTGCGTATTTTGGAGATAAAGTAGGAGCTGTCGGATGTAAATTTGACAACAGAGATTGTTCGTTATTAGAAATGAGGTTACGACACGTGAGGTAAATTTGAAGTTAAATCCAACGGTAAAGATAGAACTTGTTGATCTAACGGTTGATATGGAATAAGTGAATGAGATGAAGTCAACAATGGAGAAATATTGTTTCTTAACGGTAAAATATTAAACGATTCATGTACATCGTGAAAACCTGAACTAAAGTTTTCTTTCTGTGAGTTGCAAGAACCGGGATCAAAGGCCCAAAATTGGTTTAGATGGTGGAGAAACTTGTTGTGAATGTTGTTGTTGAATATGAAATATGGTGCTTCTCTAAATAATGTATGTCTACTGATGAAGACACGGTATCCCTTAGCATTCAAAGCATAGCCTAGAAACACACATCATTTGGAGTGAGCCTGTAACTTGGCAGAAACATATAGATGTAGCCACGGAAAGCATGCACACCCAAAGACATGCAAAAATCTATAATCTAGTTCTTGGTTGAATAACTTTTGAAATGGAGAAATCCCTTGAAGCATAATATAGTTGGTAGCCTATTGAGTAAGTAGATAGTTGTGAGTACTGCCTCTCCCCAAAAGCTGACAAGCATGGAAACAGTATGTAGTAGAGCAACAACCGTTTCAATAATATGGAGGTGCTTCCTCTCAACAATACCATTATGAGGAGGAGTATGTGGGCAAGTCATCTGATGTATTATTCCACTTTTGGAAAACAAATCAGCAAATTTGTTTTTGACAAATTCACCCTTTGTCAGTTCTCACAACCTTCATAGTAGTAGAAAATTGATTTTCGACCTGAGTTTTAAAACTACAAAACATGGCATATACATCTAACTTACGTTTAAGAAGGAAAAACCAGGAAAAATGAGAGAAATCATCAATTATTACTAGGTAATAGCAAAAACCACTTACAATAGAAGAGGTTGATGGCCCCCATAGATTTAAGTGTAGTAGTTTAAGAGGAGCAATAGTATTTGTTACAAACATATTCAAATGTTGGTGGTGTCACTTGGCAACATCATAGTTGGAACAAACATTAGAAACATAATTTGGTATACGCATATTTTTTCAGAATGGGTTAAAGAGTTTTTAATGCCAAATGCCTTAACTTATTATGCCTGTAACTACCCCAAAATTTCATAACCTTATTTAGGCATGAATTTGGGTCACTGCTAGCCGAATCCATAGTCCAATCCCTATAAAATTTTCACATTTTATCTTAACCTTCAAATCTTAAACACAACACACACGCAGTAGAATAAAGATAATAACACGCTAAACATAAAATTTTAATGTATAGCAAAATTAAGACAAACTTATAACATTCTAACAATCCATGTAACTAAACCCCCATCCATAAATTAGGGACTTCAAACCAAAACATCAGAGTATCAAAACTTAAAACCAATATCTCTAGTAAAGTTTCAAATACAAAATAAATATAAACTATCATCTATGAGACTACTAGAAAGAAATCAAAATGGCATCCCCTCACATGCCCCCTACCTTCAAGTGTTCAAAAAATGCACCTAAACACTATATTTCACTTTAAATGAAAATGGTATATATGGGTGAGATCTATGGCATGCAAATAAATACACAAAACCTACTATGAAAACCGAACAGGAAAAACACGAATATTTCAATATGAAAATACTTAATATATTTTCATATAAAATACATACTAATTTTTAGCATGTAAGCATGTGTTAATGTACATACATCATCTACTAGTCATCACAAGATCAATACACTCATCGTCATGGTTCTTCATGTAGGAATTTTGCATGGCAATACACAAATTTTATTTATACATGACATTCTTCTAATATCTACACATAACAATATGCATGATTCTACTTATATAAGACATTCTTATACTATATATACATGACGACATGCATGGCAATATGGATATACAATGATATGAAAAACCTTTCTTAGCATATCATGATAGGGATAATTAGTGTAATTCTGATAAGTCTTTCCTAATAGTGTCCATGCATAGTCTACATATTACCAACAAGAATAAGTATAAATAAATTATTTTAAGGTAAACATGCATCATTCTCAAACATTTAATAGTTATAATAAGACAATTAATATGATGAGGCATATGTAAATCAACTTTATTTCTTACAAATTTGTCTTTATCTTATCATTTATTGTTTACATTACAATCTTCATAAATTTTTACTATTTGTTTTGTTCAACATAGTTCATTTTCTCTTGCTTGACATTATCTTTAGCATTTTCATTCATTATGTTCCTTCATTACTTGTCACTTTTTCAAATTCCACTTATCACTTCAAATAGATTTCATTGTTTTCCTTTTAGTCATCACTTATCGTTTTTTCAAAACTACATCTTCTTCTTTCCATATAAATCTTACAAATTTTCATCTTCTTTTTAAAGAGTATATGATTTCAGTCATTTCTTGATATATTTTTTTTCTTATTTATGCTAAGGATTTCCATTTTTATTAGTAACTTATATATTTTCATTTATTTTTATATGATTTTTTTTCTTACATAACTTATGAATCTTTTCTTACTTATAAAACTTAGATGTTTCTATTTCCTTATCTTAATATTTTTCTTTCTTTACATGATATATAATTTCGCTTTACATTTGAAGCTTACGTGTTTCCCATTTTTTTCTTAATACTTTTACTTCAATATGGACTTATCTTTTTTTCTTATCATAGTTTATTTTCTTTCTCTCCAATGGTGGGGTCTTTTGATTCATTTATACTTTGGCACATTACATTATTCCCTAATGGCAAGGACCATCGGCATATTGAATTATAACTCCAATAGCACTAGCCATTACTTATACTTTTTTACACTTACATTTGTTTGTTTCATTTGCTTACATTTTCTTTCACTTACTCATACTTTGGTTCACTTGTTTACACTTTGAAACATTGTATTATTACCCAATGACAAGGGTCATTACTTACACTTTCTTATACTTATTTATATTTTTGTTTCACTTACTTTTCAACATATTGTATTATCCATAATCATAAGGGCCATTAGCATATAGCAAAGATCATTAGCATATTGTATTGTCCCAATATCAATGATCATCACAAACATTTATTCTTTATGTCTTAACTATTCTTATTACTTATCATTAGTTATCGTTTAACGCCCAATGGAGGAAACTTACATCATTTTGACACTTATTTTTATCCTTATTACTTTTCTTCTTTCGGTCTTCTTAATTTTTTATTCATTTTATTTTTCATCTATCATTAACTATTTTACTTTATATTATCATTATATGGTGTGTTATTTAATCTTATACGAGAAACATATATCATCACATAACATATTCACTAACATAATTATAGAGGGATAATCCATCGCTAAAAGCATTCACTACTTCATCAAAAAGACATTCTACTTTATATCATACACTTGCTAATATGATTAGTCACATATGCAACATCAACAAATCAATCTCTAACTTACCCAATAAGAAATTATGGAATTTTGCATAGTATTATGCTTTCAAACACTACATTATCAATACACTTAGCATAAATGAAAGTTCAAACAATAATCATATTACACATGTTTTTCAAGTATCCATAATTACAATTTATATCTCAATTGAATCATTTCATAACAATCTCAAAGCAATTTATACACTACCATTAATTATTATCATTCTAATAGGAGTCAACATGCATCATAATCCTTTCTTATATACACAATTCAATCAATTTCTTTATTCTTACATTGTAATGTTAAAAGATGTTCAACTATTATTCAAGTATTTATGATTTTCATAGCAAATAAAGTTTTCATGCATTAATAACTATCGTGGAGACTATATATTGGTTCATAAAATCTTAACTTTCAAACTATCACAATACATGAGATTCATCATTTCAAGGAAATACTTATAGATAGCATGTAAATCTATTTTTTCTCATAGTATGAAATAAGGATTTCTAAGATCCTAGCAAGAATTGACAAGATATCATCACAAAGAGATAGGGTTTCTAAGATTCTAGCAAAAGGGCTTCACAAATATATGAGAAAACATTCATAAACTCAATATTTTATCATTACAAGACTTCTAAGTGCCTAAGAACAAGCAAAAAGAGAGTAAACTTTGTGTAACTACTTATAATAAGCTTCTTCTTATACTTGCTAAGAAGATCTTGAAGGAGAACCTCCTTTCATTTCTCTCTATTCTCTGTAAAATACTGAAGATTTAACATTAAATAAATTAAACTATGAAGTTTTAGGAAGAAAATCATCTATTCTGGAAGATTTTCATGGCTAGGAGTGAAACTTACCAAATTGGTGAAGAAATCCCACTTTATCGCCCAAGGCTCTCTGATCTTTCTAACTCTTCCTTCCTTGGATGTAATCTAACCTATTTTAGGGCCAAAATGATGTTATACAGTAGTCCTTGTATGAGATTACTCTTCCTAAATAAGAATCTATAAGAAATGGGGAAGGAATCCCCTACAGGTCCCCTCGAGTTGGGACCGCTTGCAGACCCCCCTTAGGACTAGTTGCATGGTCCTCAGGCCGCTCGCACTGTGAGAAAACAAAACTTCCCAAACTTAGCATTTTTGGCTTCACTAATGGGGACTAGTCGCACATTGGGCGACCGCTCACACCCCCTTAGACCAGTCCCCCTGAATGGGGACCCCTCACAAGTATCAGACAATACTTTTCAGACTTGCCCCTTATGATAAAATGACCATAACTTTCACTTTAAAACTTTAATTTGTGCACCGTTTGTTGTGTTGGAAAGTAGACTCAAAGACCTTTTCCAATGACATATGCCACGAACCCATATTGTCTTGGGAATCATGTAGGTTCATTATGAACTTATCTCAAAACACACTTGGGGCATGTTCCAAACTTGGACAACTCATGGTCCAACTTGGGTTCCAAACTTCTAGCTTGGTCCAAAGGGTTCCTAAACCACTATAAAGTTTGTCTATATATGTGAAATGACAAGTTTATCTTTACCAGAGGAAAATTATAGTTTTACCCTTTAAGTGCAAAATGGTTGTTACAGTGCCAAGTGGAATATTGGAAAGTTTTGCATTGTAGAGCAACATCATAGTTTGGATTCGCAGGTAAATGTGCTAATGGGTAAACACCATTCTCACTAAATTCGTGATGGATCACCTACTTAGAAAGTTTGTCCAAAATTGTAAAAGAATTTGTATCAAACATGATTGCATAATTATTATCTTGTGAAAACTTTTGGATAAATAATAGTTCAACTAAAATATTAGGAACATCCAAAATGTTGTTTAATTTTGAACTGACAAGTAGGAGTAGTAATTTTATGAAAGCCAGTATGATGAATGGGTAATGATTGACCGTTCCCCATTATGACTTTAGAGGGACCCGGATATGATGAGTGAATTTTTCAAAGAATTGATGTTAGGGGAGATGTGATTATGAAATGTCATAAAATGATCCTAGAGGGGGGTGAATAGGATTCTTTAATTGATTTCCCCCTTTTTAAATTAGCTTGTTGTGGTTATTAATTCCTTTTACAATTTGTTCACCTAAGTGAGTGTGTGCTTCAATGTAACTACTAAAGTACAACATCAAACATGTGCTAAACAAGAATAGTATAGAAAATAGCAATAGAAAGACAAACAACCACACAATCACAAACCACAACATAAGATTTATAGTGGTTCAACACTCGGGCCTACGCCCAGTCTTCTAAAGCTCACTACCGAGCTTAGATATATTTTATTTACGTACTATTACAACCTAGGTCAATATACAAACCCTACTACTTGCTCACAAGCAAGCTAAACTATAACACTCGGTGTCT
>JAOXJP010296449.1:0-18510 GCA_025762735.1 Platanus orientalis | reverse complement strand
TATATATATATATATATATATATATAATTTGACCAAAATACCCATCTCATGTAGTATCAAACAAAATAAACTTTAAAAAATAAAAAAATAAAAAATAAATAAAAAACAAAAATCATAAAAACAATCATAAACTATTCTAAATTAATTTTAACATTTTCTCATGACTCATATGGTCTTATTACATCAATTCAATTACTAAAACATTCTTAAAACATAAAGAAAACAATTAAAATAATTCATAAAATAGAAAAATAAAAGAAAAATCTTGTAGACAACACTATATCGTGTTTTTGCATCCCTTGTTATTGATCTTAGGCTTCCATAAAGGTTGGAATTTCTCAAACCATGTTAATACCACCGCATCAAACCAATGTCATTAATAGTTAGTTTCTCTTATTTTATATTACCCAATGAAATATGGGGACCGGCTAAGAGGACCTATACTCATTTTCTACCAATTTTTTTTATACTTACTTAAATTATGACAAAAAGATCAAATTAAAGTTAGCGGCAACTAGAAAAATAGTCAAGGAAGGAGTCAGTCACATAGAATGTAACAATTTACATGGTTTGACAATATTGTGAAGACAATCAAGAAACTTTTCACTATAATGAAGATTTTAAGTTACAACGAATTCTCCCAAAATTCTGTATTATAGTTCGGCACAAAAACCCCAGCTCCAATCGCACATAAAAA
This sequence comes from Platanus orientalis, assembly GCA_025762735.1. NCBI lineage: Eukaryota > Viridiplantae > Streptophyta > Magnoliopsida > Proteales > Platanaceae > Platanus > Platanus orientalis. The sequence continues at coordinate 17,813 of JAOXJP010296449.1, read as the reverse complement.
CCTAAAACCGATCCACCCATTAATTCAGGTCATTCGGTCACTCTCTTGATCGCATAATTTGGCACATAGAGTTGAATTAGATACAACATCACAACAACTGGTGATCTTTTTTTTTTTTTGAGGAGGATAAAATTTTCATTTTCTCTACTCCTCACTCAGGGTGTTTTTCACTGTTTGTCCTGCAATTTTTTTTTTTGATGAATATTTGTTCTACAGATTTTGAAATCGGAAGCACTCAAACACAACCTATACAACAAGGGCATGGCACGGAGATTGGAGACAAGGGCATCCGGATCGTTCATGTACAAGTGTAGCAGTGGCAACTCTGGTCCACGATGCAGAAAGGACATCTTTAGGGATTCGTATCCTCTGTGCCACAGTATGCCCCAGACACAAAGGGGGGGGGGGATCCTGCAAGAAGTGTATGGCCCCACCCCCTTGTGTCTGGGGCATACCACAGCACAGAGGATACAAGCTGCCATCTTTGGTACGTCCCTCTTTGCATCGTACCACCAAAGCAACTGCTCTGATCATCCAAATATCAAAGCTCATTCTTGCCTTCCAGCTCGATCAAAGCTGAGCCCTACTTTAGATACAAACGTGAGCATCACATAAAAGGCCCACACCCCCGTGAGAGGGCAGAGGTACAATCTTGGACAGAACATCTGTTCCAATATGAAGTATTTTGTGCTAATGTTTTCTTGTTCTGCTGTTTGTGATATATCATTGTTCATGTGAGAGGTCTTGGGTTCAATCCTATATAAAGATGGATAGTTGCAATGGATTAAATATTTTTCTTTCATTTATGCCGTGGTGGCCCAGTTGAAACCACTTCGACTTCATGTCTGATCACCCAGCTCTCATGTCAAAAGAAAAGCATCTTGTGTCTTTGTCATAGGACTTGTTGATGGCACACCACAATAACTCATCTCATGTCCCATATGCATAGAGTCAGGACCCACGGACAGCAGGATCCCCTCCAATTGTTAAACCATTTTTATGTCCATTGATTGCCTTCAATACTTCATGTATAACAAAATTAAAACACTTCCCCGAATTTGGTTAACGGCTATTTTTTTATCAACAAATACACATTATCAATAGTAGAGAATCTGGACTCAGTCACTCAGGACCCCACTAATTTTGGGACTGATTGTTGTAGAGGATAGATAAATAAAATGAGCAAATGTCCTGTCCAGGATGGTGGGAATGCCATATGGAATAAAATGGGCAGGAAGTTGAAATTTCTTCTAACCCCTAACTGTCTTATTCCATTTGAAGTCCCTGTGTCCTTGACACCAAATCCCACAACATTTGTTTCCATAGATAAATCTTGTGACCAATGTATGAGGCGCACTCAGTCTGACACATAATATATTCATTATGAATCGAATATAGAACTTTTTAAAACTAAAATAAATGTTTGGTGACTAATAGTCATCTGTGGTGATACCACATGTTGTCTTTGATTGGGAATATTCCAGTATGAATTAACAAGAAAATTAAATAAAATATCAAAACACTGAAAAATTAGAAACATCAAGATTTACGTGATTTGGTGATGTGTTTATGTTCGCGGGAGAGAAATTTTTTTTTTCACTATGTAATATGAAATCTTTACAAGAATATTTGTAATTCTAAACCCAAAACCTACACATGATCCCTTGATCTCTTTCACCCTCTCAAACCCTGAAAAACCAAGAAGAAAGACTTGAAAAAACTCTAAGAAGAAACCTCTTGTACACTGCCTCCATTTTCCCTTGACATAGTTTGTATGATTGCCTCTCTCCTTGCTTTTTTCTAATTAAAAATTAGGTACAAATGAATTTTGTACAAACAGGTGCAAATGGCACTAGGGGGCCAATGTATCAGCATCAAAAAGTGATTTACGCTTTTTGAGGGGAGCTTATCACTTTCTGGCACAAATGTGTTGGCACTTAGCGCCATTTGCATGAATTCAATTGTGGCACAAGGCTGATAGAGGATCAGATGATGTGTTTTTCTGAATTTGGTACCTCATTTAAAGCACAAAACTTTTTCAGTCACATAAAATTTCCGGGGTTTTTGTTGTCTGTGTGTGTAAAATTTGCACTCTTTCTCAATACTAATATTTTGGTTGAGCAGGGTTTTTCTAGCGAAGCAAATGTTCTTTGATAAAAATGCCTTTGTAATGTATATGGTGAATTATAGACAGACATGTGTTGTCTTTGGGGGTAAAAGGGGCCAAAAAGGTGTTCAATTGAAAAAGTAGGTGGCCAATAAAAGACATCAAATTAAAACACATTCTGTATCAATCAATGGTAGGCCTTTAGAGGTCTGTCTCAAAACAGACAATCAATCTCCTTTTTTTAATAAAAAAAAATACATACATAAAAGGAAAAAAAAAAACCGAAATGAATGTACTATTCAGGATTTGGTGTCCAGGGGACTTCGCCTCGGATTTGGCCACCAATTTTGGCGTGGGCAGTCTCCCTCGTAAGTGGGCCCAACTGACTGTAGGTGACAATGATTGCGGAGGTTTCTAGGAACCCCTAAATTCTGTCATCTTAGTCAGATGACCCAAGGTTGTTCTATTTTCCCTTGTACTTTGTTCTCTGCCTCTCTGCTGGAGCCGCAGCTGTTCTAAGTTCAAACTTACCAAAAAAAAAAAAAAAAAAGGCAGCAGAAGAATAGTCATATGGAGATTCAGAAAACGAAGCAGGGATATCTGATATTAGTTTCAGCTTTGATCTTTGCCTGCAACCTCTCTGTGTGGACAATCCATGCCCAGGTCTCGATCCCTGCCAAGTTTGATGGATTCTTTTACGAGAACCGCCTAGCTCGTGCCGATACAATTATGATCGAAGCGTTCTTTGACCCGGTTTGTCCGGACAGCAGGGATGCTTGGCCGTCTCTGAAACAGGTTCTCGAATACTACGGCTCTCGACTCTCACTTGTCGTTCATCCCTTTGCGTTACCGTGAGTCTTATCCCTTGTTTCTCTTCTCTGTCTGTTTACAAAATCACAGAAGTGTTTGTTTCGTTTGCTTGTTTCTGCATCCATTTGGATTTCACTGCATGATGGGAAAAGGACAATATTTGGTTGTTTAAAAGTATTATGCTTTATTGTTTGCTTCTTTATTAGATACCTGTTTGAATGTTGTAGCAGTTCTTGAAATTGGTTTTCTTTGACTTTTGGTTCTTGAACTGTTCTAATATAGTTTTTGTCTTTATCATTAATACCATTGGTTCTTTCAATTTTTGTTGTGTGGAGAATCAATTATTGTTGGTGTTTGCTTCTTCTTCTTCTTTCTTTTTTTTTTTTTTTTGGGTGATTTGATTGTGTTTTGCCAAACTGAGTTGTTGGTTTTGTCCAAGAATGGTTCTCAATTGTTATTATCTTTTCTTCTTTTTGGTTTGTTTGTGTGGAGGATCCTAGAAGTGTTTATGTTTGTTGATATGGATACCATTTTGAATTTTTTTTTTAGTGTAGTGAAATTGAGTATCATTTCTTTCTTCCTTTTTTCTTTTTGTTTCTACAGATAATTGATATGGTCATTGCAAATATCTGTTTACTTGAATACCTATTCAAATCCAATTTGGCAAGGGGGGAATTTTTGGTTTCATGTCATTTTGTTGCAGAATAGTTATTGGTATGATTATTGGAGTGCATGGGTATTCATTTATTTGGATGTACATTTTTTTTTTTCTTCATTGGGTTGTGGGAAGGGACAGTTTGCAGTCTGGATACCAAATTTGAGTTTTGATCATATAATCATGCAGCTATTTTAACTCATGCAGTTGGAATTTACTATTATTAGTGTTTCAAACTTTTCCTCATTAATGCAATTTTTTCTTTTTTCTTTATTTATGTAATTATTACAGAGTTGATAAAACATTTGCTCTTGTTAGTTTAGCTGTATAACCATTTGATTTATTTAATTTTGGGAAGCCTCTTGCATACGATGGTTAAAGAATGCGTATAATATGTTCATTTAGGATGATTGTTTAGTTTGGTGCTTTTGTTTTGAAGTTGCAACACTTGGGTTCCATGATGGTTTGCTTATCTGAATATTACTTTTAAAATATAGATTCTTGTGAAACTTAACTAACTTCCTGGATGAGTAGCAGCTGGAAAAAAGACAAGCATCTATAAGCTACTATTTCCCACAGTGCTCCAAATTGATTAGAAGTAGTGAAGAAAATCCTTCTCAGCTACCTTGAGAGTGTAACCATGAATCACCGTAGCTTCTCTTTTTTAACATATTCGCTGGTTTTCTTTTTTGTATGTTAAGTTCCTTGGTGAGGAGTGGAACCATTGTCTCCTTTGCAGTGTGGAACCATGTGATTATAGGATCCTATATGAACGTACTGAAACATATTTTATTGTGGCTGGCCCCAAGCCTTGATGATCTTTCCTTATATTCTAACCCATATTATTTTAATGCCCACTTGGGGTTTTGCTTGTCCACTTGCAAAGCTTGGTATTGTTCCATATCTAGGGCTTGTTATTGCTTAATAGAGCTCTTTGTTCATGGTAATATCAACAAATGTGGGTAAAAATGTTGCTATATCAGAATTGTGTATTATTACTAATTTGAATTTCAAATTCTCTGATACATTTCTTTGGAAAATGCAGTTACCATGACAATGCCTTTGTTTCTTGCCGTGCACTACATATTGTAAATAATCTGAATACATCTTCCACATACTACATGTTGGAGCAGTTCTTCAAGCATCAGGTGGGACATTTTACAATTTAGAAAATTAGCTTTTCTAGGTTATATAGTAGTTATTTTCAATAAACAATTCATTTTTATTCATAAATATGTAATTACTTCTCTCCCCTCCCCCTCTTTCTATGCATGTGTTTGTTTTGTTTTGTAGAATTAATTCTGGTTTATGTAAATAGTTTGCAAGTAAATTAATAAAACCTACTGTTCCTTAAAATGACCTAAACTATTCTTGAGATTAAAATTCTCTTGAATTACCATTGTTCTTTGAAGGATTTGTCACCTTACATTTTGACAGATCAACAACCTGAGTGACAGTCCTACTCTTAGCAACCAGAACTGTCATAAGAAGGTATCACTCCCACTAATTTTTCAAACTGGATTCATTTATGAATCACACTCACAAAACTTTCCTTTTACTTGTGCTCTATTGGAAACATTAAAAGTTATTCTGAAAGAGAGGATAGATGAATTGTAGGTTGTTGGGTGGGTTGGTTATTCTGTTCCAACTGGCGTGGGACTTTTCTCACAGTCGATTTAACTCAGCAAAGCCTTATCCCAACTATTTGGGGTCAGCTACACCAATCCATTCCACCATTCCACTCTATCTAGGGCCATATTTCAGTTAGATCATAAGCACTTAAGCCTCTGCTTGCAACTTTAACCTTAGCCATTTTTGCTCTTCCCACGTTTTTGATAAATTTTTTGGCCTTCCCCATATCTTCTTAATGCCTTCAACTTGCATCATGTCACTCCTTCACATTGGTGTACTCGTTGATCTTCTCTGCACATGACTGAGCCACCTCAGTCAGCTTTCCTTCATCTTGTCATTTAAGTTCACTCGAATGCATTCATTTATGATTTTATCCTTTCTAGTGCTGCTGTCCATCCATTTTAGCATCCTCATCTAAGATACATCCATTATGTGTATGTGTTGTTTTTGGGTTGCTCAACATTCTGTGCCATATCTCATCTTGTATTTCACCATCCTGGTCATGCTTTACTTTGAATAAAATCTTACATTCAACAAAAAAATGAATAAGTAAATTCTGCTCCATTTGGCATAACTAGTGTCATTTACTGCACAGCACTTCATGCAATGTTTTGAGCTTGTTTGGTTTTCAGAGTTCCATTCAGACTAAGCTCAGTGGATGTGGAATTTAACAGGAAAATTTTTACAATCAGCCAACCCGTGAAATGTCTAGAGTTTCCATTGTTGATCATATTGTGAAGTTTGTGACCGAAGCAATTGGGAACTCCTCATTACCTGCAGTTGAATCTGGCTTCAATGACACGAATACAGATCTCACAACAAGGGTTTCTTTCAAGGTGAGAGCTTTAACTTCACTTATCAGGGGGAATGATAAAATCCTACCATAGTATATATGCAGTGCTTCTTGGTATCCCACCACACAAGTGGTATACATGATCATTAATTTGGACAGCTCTGTCAATAGGCCCCAGCTTTTCGTTGTCTTTCATATCTTCAGCTTTATCTTCCTATCATTTCCTCATATCCTTGTCATAGGGAAGTTTTTTGTAATGCAGTATGGATGCTCGAGAGGGGTTACAGGGACACCCTATTTCTTCGTGAATGGATTTCCACTGCCTGATGGTGGCTCGGCTATCGAATATAATGTGTGGAGAAGCATCATTGATCCACTGGTCAGTGCATAAGGCGAGAGGAGGCATTTCTTCTTATGAAGAATGAGGACTTATACATGTCAGACTACCTTTGTTCTGAATATAAAATTTTTATGCAATATAAAATCTGTTTTTGTTTTCTTGGCAATACAATATCAGGAAGCGGGTTCATAACAATCTACGTTGAAATTTGAGTCAGTAGCAAGTTTGGGTTCACTAAACAAATGGTACATCACAGATAAAAAAATAAACTAGGGAAAAATAATATGAATTAAATTGATGATGTGTACCCTGTCAACATCCTACGGTGACCAATATATTGAGGTGTATAGGATCCAAATCTAGTAGAGCCATTCACTTTATTGCTCAAACGAAGGCTCTTGATCTGGCCATTGGGATTTTCATCAGATTTAGAACTGATGCTCCTAATATCTGATCAATCCCCTATTTAGGTGATTAAAAAATGTATTGGTACAGTCCCATTCACACCCTAGCATTTGAACATCTCTATACTGGCCTGATTCTGTTTGACGGTACACAATCTGTGCATGACTTGAGATTTGAATTATGATTCCACCATCAATCAAATGCTGTTTAGTCCAGATATTTGGTATAAAACACCGGATTATCTTCCTTCATTATCATCACCATCACCACCTTTGACCCAACCCTGCTCACTAGATCATGGTCCAGTTTAACTCAGATCCAAAAAACTTGACCAGTATCTGACTTATTCTAATACGAATCTCGTTAAAGGATGTATATGCTAATATAGATGGGAAATGAGTGTCTCAGATGTCGCTTGCTCTATTTTTGCTCCCTTAAACCTAGGAGAGGGAGTGAATATATATATATATATATGTGTGTGTGTGTGTGTGTGTGTGTGTGTGTGTGTGTGTACTAGCCATTGTTCATCAATTTATACCTTCTCACCCATGGACACATGCACACGCACTCGCAGACTCAAAATAGATATTTCAGTTTGCAATTGAATCAAAATTTAAATATTCTAGACTCAGTCAAGCATTTCTATTGCTGGAAACCACAAGGCCCACAATGACCCTTAGTCATGGTGCTCTGTCTCTCTCTCACAAGAATGTGGATCTAGTTCTTTTTCTTATTTATCTTCCTCCTCCTCTGCCTTTGAGACTTTGAGTTCCTGCCACAGTTTGGTCTCTATTGGCAACCAAATTATTTTTTCTTTTGATTCTGAGTTTGAGGGGATTAAACCTTTCAAGAACAACTTCTTCCAATGAAAGATCATCAAAGCTGAAAGAACGAGGTCAAATTGTGATGCTTTGATGTGGGTGTAGCGACCCCTTACATCCTGTCAGTAATGTATGCTAAAAAGTGTTTCAATATAAACTGAAAGATAACCTCTCTCATCGGGGGTCTTAATCTTTGTGATTGTCGCAGTGACATACATGTGTATCAACTAGTTGGTGATCTTCACAGTATATCTTAGGCTATCATAATCCTACCTTTCCTTCATGAGAACTGACCTCCATTTTGCAGTTAATCTGTGAAATACTGAAATACCTTGCCAAGAACAACCATGATGAAATAAAAACTTCAGCTTCTTTGGGACTTCTTAAATAAGAGACAGCTGGGGGAGAACATGTGAGTGACTCATCTTGACAAGCTTGACACTCCACGGATCGACTAACAATACAGAGCTGTGTTTCTTTTCCCAGACTAAGTCACAGCAATAGGCGAAGGTTTGGGTTGACTTTGGGCATCCAGTCGAGTTCCAACATGTTCAGGCTTTGAATTGGTTTTGCCTTTGGATAATCATTGATAGGTTAATTCAGTTCTTTGCAGAGAGTCTTTCTATGAGTTCACATCCTGGTTTACATTTGAATGGCATATTTAACTTCTGTCTATGGGTATTTTAACTTTCAATTGGCTTGATTCTGAGTGTCAGTATTTACATTCACTGAATATAAGCTATTGAACGTCCTACTGTAACAGTCCACCTGGGTTATGTATAGAATAACACTGAAATCAGAAACAGATTCCAGATTTGATTAGATATAAAATATAAAAAAGTACAACCAAATGGTTCTAGAAAAGAGAGTTAAGTTAGTAGATAACTTTGGACTGTAATCTAATTTATATATAATCTCTTCCCTCACCCAACCAATTACATTCAGATGCGGGTATTACTAATATATGCAATTCAGCTATAGAATTCATGCTCGAGGTGAGCACATTAACAACTTCCTATAACATCAATATGAAGATGTGTGGGATTCCATGGCTATCCATTTAGAAATGAGTTTGACAATTGCTACAGTCTAGAGAGTTACAAAATCTCCTTTGTCATTATGCTTTAAGTAGTCATTAATTTAAAGGTAGGAAAGCTTGACAAAGGAGTTGTTTTTATATTCTATGTATAAAGAATGATGTGCACAATTCTATAATTAGTATTATTTTATAAGTAAAGGATTTAAAATAAAATAAATAGAACAACCTACTTGACTGGATGAAGTTGAAAAAATCAGAACTAGATTGATCAAGGCTAGTGTTTGACACTATGTCCTTAAGATAGATTTCACCCCTCGCACTACTGTTTACGAACTCTTCAGACGTCTGCCTTCCAGGATACAATGATTTACTATACACAAAAGAAACACTATAATCTGTGTATATGACGAACCAAACTGTGTTTGTATCTCTCTCTTACACTGACGCTACAACACTGATGCACTATGATCCTTATGCCTTATTCGAATTTCGGATGCCTGAAATGAATAAAAGATGATTTATTTATAGACTTGTTCATGTTTGTTTGGAACAGGCAAAGAGACACAACATATGATGTTTGAACAGACACAAAAACAAAATGATGCAATTATGTAATCACTTTCACGTCCATATGGAACAAACATGGGTTAATAGGAGTGATTTAATAGCCACTCACTCGGGTAAATTTGTAAACACACCCCCATAAGGTTTAAAATAATAATAATAATATAATATTATTTTTATTTTTTCTTATTGACCCAACCTAACTTGGTTTGATTCGGTTCAATTCAGCACACTCGTGTGTGTTGGTTTGGACTTGGCCCATGTTGGCTAGGTCTAAACCCCTTCCACAAAACTGCGATGCCCCCAAGTTTATGTCTAATGCTATTGTATATAAGCTTCCAAATTTTTCTGCATTAATCAATGTGGGACTATTCAAGTTTTGCACCCTTTTATCAGTGTTTAATTAGGCTATTTTACAGACAAATTCTCATTCATCCATTAACAGTTTTGAGCATCCAAGCATACGGAGTTGTTCCCCTCATTGAAGCGAACACAAACCCATGTGAACCCGCCTCAAACAACTTATGGGTCCCACTTTTATTTTAGCTCAAAGATAGCTAAACAATCAGATTTGAAATCCAGGCACAGCCAAAATCTAAGCACTTTCAAAATTATTTCCAACACGAGTCACTTAATTCATTCATTATCCTTTTAGTTCAATTTCCTGTCATCCCGACACTTGGTTTTAATATTTGTAGCTTTCTTAGTCGGAAAACGGAGCTAATACCTCATATCTACAATGCACCACATGATCTGGGGGCTTCTCAATATGAATCCATTTATTGAAAGTGCTATATAATTGAACCAATTTGAGGCCACCCAAGAAAACGATGGCTAAGACCATGAACAATGTTTTCTAAAATTGCAAAGAACTATTATTTGGGCAATTCAAAATTAGGCAAATATGGAAGAAAGATACAGGGCAGACTGGTTGATGCTATAGGGAAAATTCTGAATAAGGTGATTTTTTATTTATTTTTTGTGCATCTTTTGTATATGCAATTGAATCTGTGATGGTAGTTTAATAAAACTTCCCGCACTTTCATGGTTTCTTGTTTACACCAAGTAGTTGGGATAAGGCTTTGTTGTCAGTTGTTGTTGCTGCTTTATAAAATTTCATAGGAAGACAAATGTTATTGTTTAATTAACCGATCTCATGCTTTTAACTGAATAGATAGTTTATCCACTTATCTTATCAAGGTAACTCACTTAAGTACTTTAGCTGTTTTTTCAAAATACTAAAACTAGACCATTTAAACGATTTAATAAACTAAAGATGGTCTCCGAAAAATCAAATTGTTTTGTAAACTTGAGTCACATACTATTTATTGTCATTTCGTTGATACCTGGTGTTGCAGCCATTGTGGTCATGTGAAGGACTATACGTGCATACTGCCAATGTATACAGAGACAAATATATATTTGAATAATATTTTGCATATATGAAGGAAATCTTTGATATTTATGTAGAAAGCATATATATATATATATATATATATAAACCTCTTAGCAAGTTTGTTTCTTATGTCTATCTATTTTATATAATAGAAAAGGGAAAACATTTTTCAATGCGTTTTCATCTCCTTCCTACTCTTTTTTCTATTGGGCCCAGTCTGGTTGCCATGAAAAGGTTTTCTCATGACAAAATTTTTTCATGAAATCATTTTTAAGCTATCTGGTTGTCATGAAAAGCTGGTTTTGTCATGTATTTCTTATGATAATTTTCTTTTCTTTTCTCGTGGGATTTTTTTTTTCTATCCCTTTCTTTTATTTTCTATGCAATTCATGGCAACCAGACCGGGCCAAGTGTATATAGATTATTATTATTATCATGGTAAGAAACTCTTAGTGTTTTATAAATAGGGCTGCAAATTGGTCAGGCTGGCCCAAAACCTGAATTGTTTGACCTAAAGATCGGGTGGGTTGGGTAAGATTTAGTTTGGGTTGGGCCAAGTTTGGGCCCAGTTTTATGCCTGAACTATAAATCAGGCCGAATTTGGTCTGGCTTAGTTTTAGTCCAAGGCCCGACCTGCTTGACCCAAACTTTATTTTTTTAAGTTGTATTAACAACCACTGGATTTATACTCTTCCAATGGTCTAGATTAATAAGTATAAGCTAAACCCTAAATTTTTAATAAGGTAAAATTTAAACCGTTTAAGTATAAAATCATTTCATAAGTTAGGGAAGCTCAACACGGCCCAAAGCCCATTGTTTAACATCCGGAACTCTGCCGACTATAACAGGCTAAATTCGGGTTGACCTCTGCCTCAGCAGACCTTGGCTTGGCCAATCCCAGCGCAATTTGCAGCCCTATTTATATTTATAAATGCAACAACCAAAGTTGAGAAAATAAAAGGATTTTGCAATTACCTTAAACTGGGGATCACACTCTGCGTTGTCCACCGCCTCTATCTGGACTTCTGAGCTTGCTTGAGTATTTCCTTCCATGGCTACACCTTGTACCAAACTGAGGTTTACAAAGAACTTGCTTCTTCCAGATCAGATCGGGGATGTCGTTACGTGGGCATTTACTTCAAAATCTGATTGACCAACAACACACACATCAACGTACCATATTAATAATATAATTAAACATTTGCAAAGTCAGGCTTCACAGAAAGAGTTGGTGAAGTCCAAGCAAGCGCATCCAACGCAGTGGAGACAAGTTTAGCTATGGGTTTGAATTTTCTCTACTATGAATATAGAAAGAGATACAATGCCTACACCAATCAACACGTGACAAGTTGTGGGATATCGGTAAATGCACTGTCAAAAATGAGAAAAGGATGTTCTGTCTAGGATTTGGTGTCCAGAAAACACCAGGGGACATCGCTTGGAATAAAATGGGTGGGTGATGCATTTATTTTAACATGGAATATGCATTTTATTCCATATGATGGCCCCCGGTGTCCTGGACATCATCCTAGACACCAAACCCTGAACAGAACATCTTTTCCTGTCTAGGAAACAGATGTTCTGCTGTGAAAAAGTGTTTGTAGTGTTTATGGTGAATTATAAGCTGACACATAGTGTGTTTGGGGTTCAAAAAAGTGTTTAGGTGTTAAAAAAGGGATACCAAATTCAAAAATACATCATGTGTCAATCAATGGCATGCCTACATAGGCCTGTGTCAACACATACAATAATTCTCAATAGTGACTGTCCCGTGTGGACACAGGCAAGTGTATACATGTGTAATCCCCATGGATTTCATATGTACAAAAGAGGTGGACAAGTTGTGTGCATGGATCAGGGAACAGACACATCAATGCCAAAAAAGTGATAATCGCATCCCCAAAAAGTGTAAATCACTTTTTGGTGCTAATATGTCAGCCCCCGGTCCATGCACACATCTTTTGTGAGCACAAAATCCAGGCTCTGTATAATCACATGTATGTAGGAATTTTAAAAGAGGAAGTAGAGCTAGTAGGAGACGTGTTGTTTTTTGAGAGAGGGAGAGAGAGAGGAGAAAGAGAGAGCTGGGTGAAAAGAAATAAGGATAAAGGAGATTCTCCTGTGAATAAGAAAAATTATTGAAATAGGAAAGGAGTAATCATTTTAAAATCCAACCAATAGAGAAATTGAAGAACAAGAGATACGTACCAATTTTCTAAAAAAACTAAAAAATTATTAGGAGGGGTTGACAACCCTTTTGCTTTAGTGTATATAGATTTTTATTTTAATTCAATTTCTTTTAGACAGTGATATTTTTACTATCAAAGATTACATTCCAATGGTAAAAAATCATTCAGTTTTTAGTGGGACCCATTAAAGTGACCAAAGGATCACAGGGAGTGTGGCCCCACGTAATAAGCACCCCCTGTGAGGGGAGAAGGTACATCCTGGACAAAAACAACCTTTATCTAATTGGAGAGGCGAAGTGACAGAAAGAAGCAGTCTTTTTGTTAAAGTATCTCCGGTCTGAATAGAGAGATAGCACACCAGTTCCAACCAACGCATGACATATGCCTAAAAAAGTGTTTCAATGAATACACACAGGTCAAAAGGAGCCTGTATCCTCTCATGTCCGCAAGATTTCTTGCGATCAGAAAGACGTGCAGAGTCACAGACGTACCAAATCGCTTTTTTAGAGAGTGCTCTTCACTTTTTTTTTGATATGTCAGGCGTCTCTCTGAACGCAAGAAATCTTGTGAACAGGAGAAGATCCTGACAGCAAAAAAAGGTATAAGTTATTATGGGAAAGACGTGACAGAGAGTCGCATGCAAGATTGGTGCTGGCTTTGTATCTCTCCATTCAGACAGGAGGTGATTTGAAGCAGTACCACCTTTAACAATAAAAAATCAAAGGGTGGGCCCTCCCAGTTGTCATCTAACGGCGCACAGCGGTATAGATACCATCGAATCACAAAAGGACCCACCAAGAACGACACCTAGGTAGCAATATTGGACCTAATTGAACAATTATCGTAAGCACTTATGAAGAATGGATGGCTACGATCATCTCTGATCCAGTCCGACTCAGAGCATACTGGTTAAGAACTAATCTACCTTAGTGAACCCAAAAAGTACGGACATTAATGACCACCCTTCTTTCTCTCTCTTTTCTTTCTCTCTCTCTCTCTCTCTCTCTCATTTCAACATTTAACAAAATTTATGGACCATAATAAATACAGACAGTCTAAGAAGCCAAGCCACTTTAGTTTTGGTAAGCTGGAAAAAGTGCAGTAGCACAATAATATCTAAACCCTACAAGTAAGCTTTAATATAAAGTAGTGTTAGAATAATATAACGACTCAAGATTAATCTTGAGCTTAAAAAAATCTTGTTAGACTTGTGAAGCTGTAAAATTGAACTCAAAAGATGTAATTAAGCTTATATTTGACAAAAATCAAGCTTAATAATAAAAGCTCCTAATGGGAAGAGAAGTGGAGAATATAAACCAAAGATCTAAGCTTTTAGATCTAACATTCAATAATAAAAAAGAGAATAAGAAGACAATAATCTTTGATTTGTTCCAAAAAAAAAAAAAATTGTCAGAAAATTCTTAAAAGTTAAAAATATGGTTTTGATAAAATTAGAGAGAAGCGAGAAGTTGTTAAAGTAGATTCCGTCAAAAAGTTAAGAAAACTTGAAAAATGGAATGAAATTGGACTCATAATTCAAAGATATGCAGAAGATAGATAATCTATCAATCAGACACAAAAGCGAAAACATCAACTCCACTCAGGATCAGTCCGGGATTAAACGATCCAAGTCACACAAATTAAGATGAGGATATATATATAGTATCAACTGATGCTAATCAAAGCGATACAAGAAAGAGCAGCACTAAATCATGCATTTTCCTCAATAGCATTGTTGTTATTAACAGATTTCAATTAAAATCCATCCAAAAAAGAGCATATTTTATCACATAAATCAGGATCTAATCCACGAACACAACTATTAAAAAAAAAAAAAAAACTTGTATAGGTTTAAAAAACACACGAGAATCTCATCAAACATGACGACGACAACCATCGAAACAAACAACTTCAATCTTCCACACACACACACACACAGAAGAAAAAATAATCACCCTTCTTCACTTAAATTCCTCAAAAGAGAAAAGAAGAAATCACATTAGAGATTATCAGAAGATATAGAGAATAATCGCAAAAGCTAAATTACATCTAAAGCAGAAGAAAATACGGGGAAATAATGAAGAAGAGATCAGAATCGCTCGCCTGAAAATCGAAAGACCAACTCTTTCGAAAATTTCTTCCAGGAATTGATGCGTTCGATGGCAGAGAAAGTGAGATTCTTCGTACTGCTGTAAGCAGACCCAATAGAGAAGAGTACAAGGTTTAAAAGCGGGAAATTAACAGCCACATTCCTCTCTAGGTTTTTTTTTGGTTCGTTAAATTACCGAAATAGTCCTCATAGTACAATTTTTTTTTTTTTTTTTTTTTTCTTTATAAAGCAAGACACCCTTTTTCTAGCTTATTTGGTTATTACAAGTTACAACAATTAAACCTTCTTGAAGCATCCCGCCTTTACGAGGGTGGATTAAAGCATCTGGCAACCCTTTACTTTGCAAAATAATGAAGTGAATTTTTTTTTTTTCAAGTGTCATTAAAAATTTCTTGTTGCTGTATTGTTATTTCAGTATTCTACATACATGTACACTCTACTATAAACTACGAAAATTATTTAAAATAAAATAAATGAAATACTTACTTGATTCGGATGATGTAACTTCGGATGATGTAGATCAAGGCTAGTGCTAGACACTATGTTCTTAAGACAAATTCATCCCTCGCAATGGTGCTAATGATTAATTGGACGTTTATCTCCTATGATACAATGATTTGCACACACAGAAGTAGAACTACGATTTATGTGTTTGGTGAACCAAAACCGTGCAATACTTTCTCTCACACACTAATGCACTATGATACTAAACCCTTAACCAAAAAATTCATTTGTTAATCAATATGAAATGTATGAGGGACCTATTATTTATAGAGTTTTTTGTGTCGGTTCGGAGCAGGTGTAGGGACACAACCTTTGATTCCGTACAGTCACCAATGACCAACAGTTGCAATCTAATAGCCACCTACAGTCACCAATGACCAACAGCTGCAATAAAAAAATTTCTTATTGACCCAGTTCGATTCGGCGGGCGTGTGTATTAAATATAGGCCTGGTCCAAGTTGGCTAGGTCCTCCCCCATCCACAAATCAGCGGTGTCTCTTGGGACCCAAACTTATGTTTTTCATTAGTGTATATAAACACACAAATTTCTGAGCGAGTCCATGTGGGACTACTTAAATTTCACACTTTTACCAGTTTTACCAGTGATCAACTAGGCACTTTTGAAGACAAATTTTCATTCACCCATTAATGGTTTTGAACATCCAATCATATGAAGTTGTTCTCCTCAATGTGGTGAACATAAACCTATATGGACCCACCTTAAATGACATCTGGGTCTCACTTTTATTTTAGCTCAAACACAATCACTCGATTAAATTTTACACAAAAATCTGAGTGTGTTTTTCAAAACCGTTTCCAACATTTCTTTTGTAACTCCTTACATAAGGACTCAGAAAATACCGGATCCCCGCTTGAAGGACAAAAAAATTTCAGGGTAACAAACATTATCTAGAATTTCTTTTAAATTCGAATCCATAGCTAATGATGGAAACAGTGCCCAACACAACATGATCAATCGTCATGCACTTTTTACCAAAAAATTGTCTGAATTCACGAATTAAAGGATATATATATATATATATATATATATATATATATATATATATATATATATATAGAAATCACAGTAACTCGATAAAATATAGCATCATTAATTAATTGAGTTAAATCAAATGTGCTCACATCTAAAAGAAAGTGATTCAGAAAACACGTTAATTTTTGCATTGGAAACCGAGGGAATCTTGCGAATGCACCATACAGTCTGGGTGCTATGTGAATTTCCTTCAAGAGATTAACTTGACCCCAGCACTTGAGAACGTGTTTTGTGAATTTGAATTTCATAGTAGTAGCAAGCAATCAGTCATCTTTGTATCCATAAAAGCTATGAATACAACTGTGAATGGAATACAGAAATGAACTTAATTAACTACCTATGATATTGGGTATGTTCTCCTAATTAATTTGTTAAACAAGCGCCAAGTGGTAACCCATTAGTTCTTTAAAGTGAAAAAGTAGTCCTTTTGTTTTAAAGAGGTTATTATATGTCAATATGGGATGCCATTTTTTGTAATGATAATATGGAACATAATGAATGTCCTATCCATGATTACGTGCATGTGTGCAACAAAGTAACGTAGTTTTTCTCCATATTTGAGGCGTGTTTGGTAATTGTCCAATTGCCAATTCACTTTTTGATCTCAATAGGGGACACCACCGTCGACCGACCTAACACGACCTGCTTACGACGCAAGGAAATGATGATCACACTGTGCAAACAAAACAAAAATATATATTTTCTCCTCTTCTATTTAAAATGATGAAGACACTTTACATCATTATTTCGTTGGGAAAGGATAGGCTACACCCAAAACAGTAAGTTTTTCCCTGTCCCCACACCACAAGCTGACACGTAATGGCTTTCTGAATTTGGTACCTCTTTTAAACATGGAGCAGCAAATGTTCATTTGAACACTTTTTTTTTTTTTTTTAATGGTTTTAACCCTATAAACCCCAATTTTTATGGGCATCTATTTTTCAATTAGAAAACTGTTTTTACCGTTTCAATCCTATACGCCTCACATTTTGTGTGTATCCCATAGGGGGTGACACCGGAATGTCCCATGACACATCAGATCTTAATACCCAAGTGTCCCACGACACTTCTAATGATGTGGCAAAACAAAACATCCACTTGGCAATGTTTTAGATTTGTCCCCGACAATAATTTTGGGATAACTTTCGAGGCATACTTGTGTCAATTACATGTGAATTAGACTTCAAGCAATATATATACCAGTGGAAAGATCTATGACTCCAGTTTCTAATTCATCAAACGGTGTGCTATTTGAAGTTATCTAGAGGAAGTTATGAACTTTTTTCTATAAGGTGTCCGTGCTGATTGTGGTCAACCCGAAACTGCGAGTTTTGAGATTCTTGTTATTTTTTCAATACTTATTTTGGTTTTTATGCTTTTAAAAAGCTGTATTT
>JAOXJP010296439.1:0-18510 GCA_025762735.1 Platanus orientalis | reverse complement strand
CCTAAACAGAGCAGAATGGCGGAACAGGATTCGTGTAGCCGACCCCAAATAGTTGGGATAAGGCTGTTTGTTGTTGTAATATTAGCAAAAAAAATTAGCTAATTTAATGAAGGGAAAAATAATCAAGGGCATCACAAGATATATAGTTTACTAAGTCTGAGGAAAAGGTAGAATCTAACTTGTGATATTGCCCTGATATATGAATGCTACCAATAAATAGGAGTAACAAATTTAGATCCCCTCTCTTCTAATGGCAGGTTTGTCTGTTGGCAATGGTTCTTTGTATTGTTTTCTCTTTCATTTCATTTTGCTTCTTTCTTTCCCTTTCTTTTCTTTTTTTGCTGGGCTGGGGGGAGCTGGAGTGCCCTGTGACACAGCAGCAAAACACAAAACATGTTGCAGGCAAACAATAAAATAAATCACATTGATCCAAAAAAATAAGCAATGTTTAAAGAGGGTATTTTAAAAAAACATATTCACATTTATTATAAAAATGTAAAGCATCAAGAAACTATTTATAGTTGAATTTAAAAAGCACCATAACTAGTGGTAGGAACAAAAGGAAACCAGAGCAGTCGTTTAAATGAAATATCAACAGTTGGCAATAAACCAGGCCTTTTGTTCATCTTTGTGCATTATGCCCCACCCAAGGGGTTAAGTAATCAGGATTAACGAGTTTCTGGGCCTATTGTGGATAATGGACCTCAGGTCTAGCATTCACTCATCTCTTGACTATCATTGAAGATTGGTAGCCCCTTCACAGTCTAAATGATGGCTCATCTTTTATCAAAGAGACCATATGCACATCCAAAGGTATCGCCATTATGGGGTTGTCTGGACGTCCTAGAGTCGCCATACTAGTGTTTTTTTTTTTAATACAAAACTTAAGAAAAGAGGGGATAAGGCATCCCCGAAAAGAAAGGAGAACAAGAGAAGGGAAAGAAGAAAGAAAATCCTTCACTGGCTAGAATTACAACCTATAACTCATTCCAATCCTTTCTAATATCCCCGGGCTGGATATACGAACAACCCTTACAAAGAGAAGCCCACCAAACAATTTTCTCTTTAACACAATTATAAACTTGGAAGGACGGTTTGGTGAAGCCCTCAAAAACCTTGTTGTTCCTCTCCAACCAGATGGACCAACATATGGCTGCGGAACTAGCCTATACATCACCTTTCCTCTCGGACTAAGCACGCTAGTCTTTCACATGGAAAAGAGGGTGGACAAATCCAGGCACCCAACAGAACCCAAAATCCCAGACCACTCTACACCATACTTCCCACGCAAAGGGGCAATCAATAACGAAGGAGATGCATCACAGATTCCCCATTTTTGAAACAAAGGCTACAGACATTGTGAGATAGAGCCCTTTCTTCTACAATCTGTCAATGGTGGATATCTTCCCAAGGGTTGCAGTCCATAAAAAGAATTAAACTTTTGGAGGAACTAGGCCATACCAAATTTCCTTTCAAGGGAGATTTATCCCTATGGCCATGGCCGACCAATCTGCACATGAATTAACTAAGAAACTCTCGTCCTTGCTTGCTGTCCAAACTCTTCTATCCCCATTGCTCAGGTTCATAGGAATCTCCCCAATCCTTGATGAGGACATTATGCCACGTGGTAGTCCTATGGTTTACTAGCGTCGTCGTCGGAGGGGTCCCGTGACCCTTTGGTTCAAGTAGCCTAGCTCATGGGGCCCACTTACATTGGCCATGTGGAGGCCACCTGTATTTTTTTATTGAGGTCATGTCATATTGGTGGGAGATTTATTAGTACATTTAAAAAAAAAAATTTACTTTTTTTTTTGTGTGTGTAATTTTAGACCCCTTAGTTTATTTTTTAAAGTTTGAGGACATGATGGGGATTTTATTATTGTCTTAGGTGTTTCAAGCAACGCATGCCTTTATTTACTTAAGTGGTTATTTAAAAGGGGGAGAAGACAACGAATTAGGTGTTCTGTTTTAGGAAAATTGTCTTCTTACTTTTTTTTAGGTTTTGGTCTTTAAAATGGGTATTACCCAATTGTAATTGACAGTTTTTGAAGATTGAATAAAATTTTACTGTGTTTGTTTCACTCGACTGTAAGTTCCTCTCTCAAGCTTGTATGCCAAAGGTTTGCTTGGAGTAGGGATTTCTCCAAGGGGAGTAGGGTATTCTCCCAGGTACGATAATCCTTTTCTCCATTCTCCTTCTTCTTCATTTCATCCTCTTCTTCTTATTTATTTTACTGGTTTTCTCTTCCAACCTTGCTGCCACAGTCAACATACACCTTCATCTTCCTCCATAAATCTCTACAAACCCATCACTCCATTATTTGTTCTTCCACCTACCGGCCAACTTAGTATAGCACTTCATCTCATTCCTTCGTCAGATATCAACCCCTACCTGTATACATCACATGGCTGATCTTAATCCTCTATAAGATTACAAACAAACCCATCTAAAATCCTCTTGTTCATTGCCCAAAATATTTTTCCAGCACCCTATTTTAGAGGTTGAATTAGTTTTGGACAGAGATTTATCACTTTAACCAGGCGGCAGAGGCAGATATAGAAATTCCTCCCAAGGTGTTTTGGTTTGAAAATTTTCAAAACCCCACTACCTGGGAGCTCACGGTCAAACTGGGTTATGTTTTCTCCAAGGTTTTGAAAGGAACTTCCTTCCTTTGGGTGATTGGCTGCACAGAGAAAGTTACCCATGGGCCTATCTTAATATTAGTGGTGATTATATGGGTAAAGACTAAAGGAATTGGAAGGTTTTTTTTCACAAAATTTTCTGCTGAGATAATATCTTCTGCCTAAGTGTTTGAACGAATTTCCCTATGAAGAACTTTTGAAGATTTGAAATTCCCCTTTATGGCTGATTTAGTATTTGAGTTGGGAAGTGTCCTAAAGAGCTGCTACAAAGTTCATCACAAAGTTACCGCCCAATAGCCTCTATAGAATTGACAGTTGCTATACTCTCTTTGCTGTTCACGAGACACCCACAGGTATGTATATACTTCCAGAGCACATATAGCCATATACACCTTGTTGTCCAGCTCTACAGTTCCTTCAAACAGACCCTGTTTTAATCTTAATCTGATTCCATACCAATCCCTATAATAGTCCCTTTTGAAGCAACCTGAAAGCCCCAAATTTACTTACTGTTTCAGCCTCTAGTTCTTATAATTCACTTGCTGTGTTTTACTGGATCCCAAGTTAAAACCCACCCAATAGCTTGGCTAAACCACCTATCTTGCCATAATCCTTACCCTATTTAGATCTGATACATATTAAATGCTGGCTGATTTCATGTAAGTCTACAAAAGTTTAATTCAATATATATAGGTGTTGAATCTGATTTAGTTTTAACTTTTATCTGACTCCTTGATGTTGGTTTGAGTTATTTTTTTACCTAATTTCTTATTGATCTTGATTTGCACTTGATTAGAGAGTAGGAATCTTGCTCATATATTCTTAGCGCTCTGAATTTATTACATTAGATCTCTTATTGTACTGTTTCTTCATGCATGCTGCATCACTTTCCAATAAGGAGGCAATGGATTCAATCTCCCAATCGTGTGCAGATAACCTTAAGATGGGCTGCCAAATAGGTCTACCTTGGGAAGAGTACATAATTTGCCACCAAAGCTTGGGGGTTAGAATCTAAGGAGAAGATTGCTAGGAATTCCAACTTGAAGGGTATGTTTCCGCACCATTTATCCTCCCAAAAGGCTGTCATTTGCCCATTTCCCACTACCCACCGCACGCCCTCCTTATATTCATCAAACAAGTTCATTAGGCCTTGCCAAGGACTTATCCCAATTGTGCCCCTTGAAGCCGCTATCCTTCTCCAAATGCTGTCTTCCTCTATCCCAAATCTCCCAAGCCACTTACTAATCCGAACATTGGGGGATACATGGGCTCACATGGGTCATGGTGGGGTCCACGAGGGAAGGCCATGGAGGAACACCTATGCTACACCAGGAGAGCTCTCTACTTGCTATTTGAAGTCTTCTATTTAAGCCTTTTATTGTTTTATTTCCTATTTTATTAAGACATGAAAAGGATTATCCTTCTTCTTTTTGGGAAATTTTGCAAAGCACCTATTATAAGAGAAATAGGATTGGTCGACCACTACAGCAAGAGCCCATCTTTTGGCCTCTTCAGTTATCTGTTTTAGCAATTTCTTTTTTTTTTTAAGTTACGGAAGAGTCTTAATTAGGTTGCTATTTTAGGAAAGTGCCTTAATTTTTGAATTTGAATTATTTTGGAAGGGGGATTTCTCAGCCAAATCGTGGCCTATAAGAATCCCTCCCCCTCTTTGTTTTTTAAATGAAGTTTATGAAGAAAAAAACCTTGTTTTCTCTCTTACACAAGTGGAACTTCCCCTTCAAGTTTTTGGTGCCTAAACTTGATATCATGGATGGTGATTACCAAGGTTTGTGAGGGAGGTGATTACCCACACACAGGTACTTTATTTTTCTGGTCTATTTATTTGTGGCTTTTCTACAACAACAACAACAACAAAAAGCCTTATCCCAACTATTTGGGGTCGACTACACGAATCCTAATCCGCCATTCCCTCTGTTTAGGGTCATATTTGTCATTAAATTGTAGTAGCCATGTCTGATGAGGACATCGGGTCCAGGCAAGAGTTTCAGGTTTACCAGAGACAATGCAGGAGGGTCGCCCCCATGTTATGGTTTCATTAGCATTTTTATGTATTGTTCTCTAACACATTATTTGAGGGTAGTTGTGTCTTAGTAGCATATTTAGTGGTATTTTGGTTATTTTTTGTAGTGTAAGGTTATGTTGGGTATGATATTGTGCTAGGGGGGTTATTTTTGAGATTTCCTTATTTAGGTTGTAATAACTTGGCAATGGGGGCTATAAAAACACCTCACACGACCATAATTTTTTTATGCAATGAATAAACAAATTTTTGGTCTCACATATTGGTTCCTTCTAGGTTTTTTTCTTCTTCCTCCTTGGTTGCAAGTAGAGAGCATAAACCCTGGAATGGGTCTAGGGCATTCCTAGTTTAACGGTTATAGTGAAGCCTACTCCCTCTCCTTGGATAAAGGTTTTCTATTTTTTTTTTCTTCTTCTTGTTAATTTTTGCTTCACGTTGTTATGCTGAAATTGAGACTCTGCCAAAGATTACCCACCATAGTCATAAATATAAAGTTTTGATGAACCATCAATCCTAGGAAGTCTCAAAGGGCTGCACGATCACACTGGTGGTGGAAATCAACAAAAAATTGAAATTTGTGAAGTATTTATATGGGCTGGTTTCTATCTCAGGCGTGAAGATGTGGGTTAACCAGGTTCAACGAGAATGGTCACCAGCATCACCAATTGAGAGTTTTGATTGATTTAATTTTTCTCTAAAGGTCTTCACTCATGCACGATCCTATTCCAAGCAGTTTTCCATTCTAGAAATCTGTTTGGAGAATTTTTCTTGCATAAATACTCTTCCCAGGCGTGAAATTCTGTTCTAGAATGACTTCACGAGAATTGATAGTGCTTCCTCCTTAGGAGTCTGCTTGCCGAGAGACTTGGTGGGGATCTAGAAGACCCTTGGGCAATCTTAGTTGTGGTAGGCCCCATCTCAAAGGGTCCACCTGCTGGACTTATCACAACCTGATTCCCAGAGGCGTGAAAGTGCCATATTTGGAGGTTCTACGAAAACTCTTCCCAACTCCTATATACTAGGAACCTAGTCGTGGGATTTTGGGGAATTCTTTCTACCTCTAGGACCACATCAAAGCATTCAATCAACTGCAGAAAGTCCTTCCCAACATCAAGATGTGAAGATCTTCAAGTTTATGGCTGGCAACATCAGATTTTGAAGCAAACCTACCTATCGGACACTCCAACTCTTGTGTAAGATCAGATTTGAACATGGATTGAGCATACATCACCCCCTAGAGAGAAGATACAGGTCTGCAACAGCCTATGACAGGTATTTCCTTGAACCTACAAAGCTACCTTTTGAATCCTATGAGTAAGGGGTGCTGGTGGTTCTGCTGGGTTGGCTTAGGGACTGATAAACTGCAATAAACATACGAAATCCTGATAAATTTGAAGCTAGATCCCTCCTAAACGTCCCTAGTCCATGTGTAATGAATTACTGATAAACTTCATGATTCCCTTATGATGTTCTAATGGACTTTTACCTGTGTTCCTTGGCTTTTCCTTCACCTTATACTGTCTGATATATATATATTTTTTCTGGGCAGCAATCATATCTAGGAAGAATATTTTAATTCAATTGTGCCCCTGCTTATTGCTTGGTCTTACTTTGATTAATGCTTTATAGGCTTTTAATTCCTATCATGCTTATTTAGTTAAACTAAATCTTGGCCTAAATTCGTGTGTGGATGTGTAAATAGGAATCTTGCTTATTCTTTATCATTATGTTTAATATTTTTATGTTTGACTTCTTATGCACACACCCACGAGTCTACATGCATGCTGCATCAATGTCCCTCCTTACCACTTCAACCCAGGTTAATTTTGGCCTTCCTCTTAGTCCTAGAACCTTCAACTTACATTGTCTCACTTCTTTGTGGTTTTTCTCTGGTTTAAAATCTCCATTGAAACCCTTTCAAGAACTCTTCTTGATTGATTTTCTTGAAAATCCCAACATGAAGTCCTTTAAACCAGTCATTACAATCTGTTTTATTTAATTCTCTCTTGATTCTTCCTTTCACGAATCAAATCCTTACTGTTGCAGTGTTGCAGATCTGTAGCCTAGCCTTTTCTCTCAATCCCTTCTTATTTTCTTCAAGAAAACCTTAACCCTATACTCCTGTACCGTATGACACCTTAGAGAGTTATCCCCTTGGTGTTCTAGCTCTGAAATCAGCATTTTCATTCCCTAACATACCTTGTATTACGACCTAAATCCATGGGCCATGAAGTGGACTGGATTCGGATTCGTGACATGGGAATGACCCACCCCGAATCCGTTTCTCATAGCGGAGAGACCAACGAACTCGGAGTGT
Organism: Platanus orientalis; assembly: GCA_025762735.1. Taxonomy (NCBI): domain Eukaryota; kingdom Viridiplantae; phylum Streptophyta; class Magnoliopsida; order Proteales; family Platanaceae; genus Platanus; species Platanus orientalis. Next base: position 11,509 of record JAOXJP010296439.1, on the reverse strand, counting down.
CATTAACCCTCTTACTTAATCATATCATTTCCTATATAAATTTGTTTTCTTATCTTTTCACGTCCATATTTGTCCATTTAAAATAATAATCACATTGCAGCGGAATAGTAATAACAATGGTAATCCAAATAAGTGCAGCGGAAACAATAATATAATCACGACTATCCAATAATAAAGGGGCTTAAACCTGCCTATAACGTATATACAACCCTTGCCTACTAAGGAGCCTATCTCAAATAAACAAAGTACCACAAGTACTACATCTCTAATTCATAAACTAAAACTAATATAGAATGTATTATCATTGGGCCTAAAGGCCCCCTCCATCAATGCTCCTCCACGTCCTAAGACACAATCCAACTTGTGCGCCTACACATCTACGAGTGGTGCCAATTGAGGTAAACTAGATGGGCTTAGTGGGAGGGCACGTAGTTTATACAACACAAAAAAAGGCTAAAGATAATCACAGTAACAGATAAGAAAGAATCAAGATAAACTAAGGAATCAAAATAGAAATAAAAGCACATCAAATTTACTAAATATGTAGCCCTACTGTGAGACGAGTATGCAAATGTCGTAAGATAACCACAAGAATATCCAAGGTAGACCAAGCTAAATCATGCATATGTTACATGCTATATGCACAAGCTAAGTACTATATACACATGTTCAATAATATATGTGTCACACACAAAACACAGTGGTATCTCTATCACATATCATATTCAAGTGTGAGTAAACCATGAAAGGTCTCCGATAAAACAAATCGTATATAAACCATAAAAGGCCTCCGGTAAGGCATATCGTACATAAACCATAAAAGGTCTCCGAAGCATATCACATAACTCGTGTAAGAGTCTCTAACATAACACATCACATCACATATATTGGGTCACTAGGGCTGTCTTCACCTATTAATGTGACCCGATGATTGGGTACCTGATGACACAATTTATAAAGCCCAGTAATTAAGCTTACAAATATCGGACCACTAGGATTGTTTTCACCTATTAATGTGATATCGGACCACTAGGATTGTTTTCACCTATTAATGTGACATGGTGATTGGGTACCTGAAACCGTAAAGGCTAACCCACAAAAGGGTTTCTAGGGTCATAAAACCAATGGACATAACGGTCGTCTTCACCTATTAATGTGATCCGGTAATTGGGTACTTAAAGCCATAAAGGCTAACCCACAAAGGGAGTTCCGAGGTCATAAGATCAATGGGCACGACGACCATTTTCATCTATTAATGTGACATGGTGATTAGGTACCTGAAACCATAAAGGATAACCCATAAAGGGGTCTCTGGACCCAAGAAGGGCAACCCACATAGAGGTCTACAGGGCTACGTCTAGCTAACCCATATAAGAATCTCCAGGGTCATATATATATATATATATATATGTCACAATGACTAACCCACTTAGGGGTCTCTAGATCCAAAATAGCATATTCCCACATAGGGGTATCATATTAATTCCCCACATCCAAAACCATGTTCAAAAACATGTTTTTGTAAAATAAGGTAAATACTTCATAATCCTATCATTTAAAATATCTACATGTTCTATCTCATGGAAAGTCCAAGAATGTAATAGAAAAATCATGTGGAAAGTGTTAAATGCCAATAAGCAAATGAAGATGTTTGATCCAAAACTAAACACATGTGGAATGCTCATGAATGTAAAATCATGTAGAAATCCCAAGTAAAGTGCCTCATAAAAATCCCGGAATAAACCATGCCAATGGTAACAAGCACATGCCATAAAGAACTATCACATGATTTAAAGTGTGATGAAGCAACATGAAGTTCAATAGAGTTAGCACAATTCATCATAGTATAACATGAATCAAATGAAATATACCAAAGAGAATAATGGATTATCATAGGAAGTCAATAAGCATGAGAAAGATACACAAATCATGGAGAACACGAATAAACAAAGGAGTACCACAAGAACTCTATACTCCCTCCAAATCATGTAAATCCAACTCCATAAACTTCCAAACTATAGTAGAGTTTACCAAACATAAGGAAATGGAACATTCACATCATATGGTTAACTCTAATTTCCAAAATTAAAAAACAATGGAATAAAATAATCCCTTCATTCATGCTCTCATTATAGAATCTAGAATCCACATAAAGAAATCAACATTTTCATGGGGTTTGAATATAGATTTTCCAAAGCAAAGCTCATCCTTTCACACAACCAATTTTCATAGAGATTAATCAATAAATCTTAGCATACATGGAGTAGAATCACATTTCTATGAACCTAGGAAGTAAAGGTGCAGGATAAACAACATATCCACTCACCATTAGTTCAAACCTTAGCTTCCAAGGTGATTCTCTTCCACAACTTGCTTTCCCCTTGATATTCTTCCTTTCTCTAAGAACAAACAAAGGTTTCCATGGTTAAAACACACAAACTGAAGTAGAGAAACAAGAATCCACACTTGCTTAGGTTAAATCAAGAAGAAAATTGTTCATTCTAGCAAAATTTCAAGGTTAGAAGAGGAACTAACCCAATTTGGGGAAAAAACTTCATCTTTCTCTCCTAAGTCCCAAACCTCTCTAATCCTTTCCCTCTTTATCTAATCCTTCTAAATGACCTAAAATGGGGTATTTTGAGGTTAATAACGTCGACGTGGATTCATGTCACTTCCTCTGGTGGGGTCCTCCCAAAATCCCGGTATAGGATAAACAGAGAGAATCTATTATGTTTTCTATAGAGAATAACGTCAGAGCGCCATGATAGATAGGGGCATGACTTGCTTGCTTGGCTATCTCGTCACATAGGGTTTCCCTATATAGTGGTAGGCAAAAGGGTCATTTCAGACAAAAAAAATTCAAAATTTTCGCGGATGGAGCACTCCAAAACAATCCAGAACCTCCTGAGATTCTGGAGTGCTTCAAAAATTTTCAAGCACTCCACTTTTTCTCGAGCGCTCCAAACTTTCTAGAGTGCTCCCAAATGTTGGAATTTGACATTTTGGGTATTTTGGGTTCCTTTTTGTTTGGTCTCACCCCCGATGATCCCAAACAACTTAAATGTCATATTGCGTCTTTAAATTTGGTTTTTAACTCACCCCACATAATGGGTCTTATATTAGTCTTGGGCTCGTTACCCAGGTTAATCATACCCGCTAAAATCCCACTTTCAATGTAGGCTAAACATGCAGGGTGTTACACCTTGTGGCAGCATCAGGTTGGTTTTCTCCTTACATTATTCCTTACGGAAGGCACTGATCTGTCTCCAACCAGCACTGCTTTCTTCCCTGATTCTTACTCCTGTGGTCCTATTTAGCCTGTTCTGTCCCAGAATTCTACTGCAGTTTAGCCCTGTTACCATCAGTTTAGAGGAATTTTTCTAATCAGAATTCTGATCAGATTGCTATACTCAAACCCTATTGTTAAATCATGCAATCAGTACATTCCTTGGTACTGTTAACTTTTCTCTTATCAGCCCAAAATTCCAGATCTACCTGTCCTGGTCTATTTGTCTGATTTGAGACCCTAGGAATCCTCCTTATTTGGAGACTTTAACAACTAGTGAACCCTGGTTTGCATGACTTTCTGCTTATTTATATCAGTCTGCTTCATACTTCAGTTTCGATCCCTCAGTCTTCTTGTTTCTACTGTTGGCCTAGCAGGTTCCCTTCTTATCTCCAGTCCCCCATTATCCTCTTGTTGGCTTGTCTTGAGTTTGTTAGACCTGCATAAGCACCTTGAAATCCCTCTACCCAGGTTCAGATTCTAAACCTTTGAGCCCTTTTACAACCCACTAATACCCTTATTTACAGACCTGTTTTGCTCTGTTTTAATCCCTTGTGTCTACAGCCTTTCTCACTTGAGTTCTTAGATTTGTATCTTTGGAGTGTGTTGCATCACTTACATAGCAGAGCCTTGTTCATGTTATCCATCCTTCTGATCCCAAGCCCTCCCTTATGCTTAGGAGTGCAAACCCGCTCCCAAGCCACTAGATGCTTTCCTTGTTCCTCCTCGCCCTCTTTCCATAGAAAGTTTCTTTGAAGTTGCTCAATTTGATGGGCCACCTGCTTAGGGATCATGAAGAGGGACATGTAATAAATCAGAATACTTGCTAGTGCCTCCTTCATTAGTGTCGGAATGCCATATCCTTCTCTAAGTTCAATGACTGGGTTTTTCATTGGGATAGTATTGTATTTAATTAGCCTGCTGTTACTGTTGCGTTTGTGGGGTACTGCTCGTGCTCCCCTTCTGATGTATCTTTTTGCTTTAATCACTAAAATTCATCCTTATCAATAAATAAATAAAAATACCCCAGAATGACAGATCCTTCTAGTGAGCTTCACTCAGGACCAGGTTAGCCCGAGCTCAGCCCGGTCCAAGCTTAGGACCGACCAGCCCCATGCCCGAGCTTAAGCTTGGGCCGTGCTTGAGCTCACCATGGCCTCACCCAAGGCTAAAGACCTGATTTTTTAGATTAGCTTTTTTCTTTAAAAAATAAAAATAAAAATAAAAATTTAAACCTTATGCAATGAGTTAATGGGCTTAAGGCTGGCCCAAGGCCAAAGATTTAATTTGGGCCATGCTCGGGTCTAGATGCCTGACTTTTTCCTGGGCCCGACCTGGCCCAGCCTGAGCACAACACACAAATAATGGGCCCTGTCCCAGGCCTAGCAAGGCCTGGTCCATGCACACCCCTAGCAGCAAGTACACTAGGGCATATTACACTTCAGCTTATGGAAAAAGTGAAAGAAAAACTAAAACACAAATAACACAATATAAGGGGAGACCTTAAAAAAAAGGAACTAAAACAACAGCACTACGTATCATTTATAAGGCAGAATACCACTCATAAAATTCCCTCATTTTCTTAATAAAACCAACATTTGAGATACCTGAAACATGTTAGGTGCCTTCACAAACTTCACAATAGCATGCACTGCTTCCTCTTTGGCTTCACTCATGGTATATGCATCCTCACCCGCAAAAGTTTCCAAGTACTTGGTCAGGAAATAGAATGAATCCTTTGCAGAGCTGAAATTAGAAAAATTCAACTGTGGATACTAGAATTGTAAAAAATAAAAATAAAAACTGTAAGTAATATATAGATAGATAGATATAGATATAAATTATATATAGAGAGGGAGAGATAGGTCAGTTACACTTTGTATTCACACATACCTTTTATTTTCCTTTAAAATATTTGATATGGTGAGGAAGAGCTCTCTTTGCTCCAAGGTTCCAATATTCCATTCTTTCAAGAAGCCATCCATCTTTTTGAAAGAAGGTATAATGTGTTCGGTGACTTTTCCATTGACAGCCAAAGTAAGGGCCTTCATGTAAACATAGAACTTGCTATATGGATTCTCCAATAGATTGTACAGATTGAACAAGCTGGATCAAAGAGGTGGACTTGTAAGACATTGCCAAAATCATATATATATAGATAGATAGATAGAGAGAGAGAGAGAGAGAGAGAGAGAGAGAAGCATGTGTAGAACACCAACGTGGACACTCCTACAGGGAATTATTTTTGGAAGTCTAAGGTCTCAATCTTGTCGACAAGATTACATTCTACCGACAAAATAGCAGCCACTTGGGTATTAGTACACATCCAGATGTCAGACTAGCTCCACCATAAAACCTTCACTGAGATGAGTGTGTTTCATGGTCCCATCTTCCTCAAGGTAAAATGTAGAATGAAAATTGGGAGAGATATTTTCGACCCAAATTCCAGTCTTGGGGGGAGGAGAATATCCCATTCCCTCTCGATTCAGGACACAACAAAATCATAAGGGGCTAAGAAATCTCCAAGACGGAAATCCCATGAGGCAGCAAGATTAGTACAAAATTCATGGAAGTCTTGAGCTTATCCAATGAAACCCATACGCATCTCATCCATGTCGAAAGAAACAACTTGAGCAACCCCAGTCATTAAAAAAACACACCAATTTGAGCAAACCCCAAAAAAACTCATCTTTGGAGCCTATTCCCTTTCTTGAAAGATAGATAATTCAAGAATCTGCTTTGGCAACAAAATTGATGTAAGCTAAATTTGAAGCATGAATTGAAGACAGAAAACCAATTGTTGGCTTTTCAAGAAGACATCTGGTGATGTATGTTTTTACACTAAGAAATTCTCAAATATAGGAATGCTGATCCCAAGGATCATTGATCCATAATTATTCACCAGATCTCATGGATCGTCAATTTGAATGATTAATATGTCTGTAACGGTTAACTTATTATTAAATTTCATAGATGATTTTTGTAACACCCCACCCGAAGGGTAAAAATATAATTTAACAAATATAAGGGTAAAATTGTCATTTCACATGTTTATAGACCTAAACATGGTTTAGAATGAGTTGGAGGACCATTGGACCACTTGGGTTTGACTTTGGAGATCCAAGGTGAAGAAAACCAAGAATTCAACAAAATTCAAGCATGAGAAAACCAAGAATTCAACAAAATTCAGGCGTGACCGGTCACAAACCCTGTGACCGATCACAAAACTCCTAAGTGGTGTGACTGACACACAAGAGGCACAACTCTCGGGTGTTGCAAAGCTTGCTCGTGACTGGTCATAGTCATGACTGATCACAAACCCCGTGGTCAGTCACAGTCGTGACCTCTTACAAACCCTATGACCCATCCGCACTTTCGTTTCCTAGAATCTTATATTTGTTGTTAGTGAGCTATGTTTTGGTAGATTCATCTCTATTTCCTCTTGATGTTGATTTTTTGATAATGGATCATAGTTTCATGGTGTGAGCATGTTAGATAATAGTTTCCCTATAGATTTCATGTTTTTTTGAGTTATGAAGCTATTTATTGTGAATGGAGCTTTGTAAAATGGATTGGATGGTCTCTATTCTATGTGATAAAGTTTGAGAGCTTGATTTACTTGCATTGTAGGGATTGGAAGGTTCATTGCCGTGAAGATTAGGTTTCCCCTTTGATTTCCTTTAAGTTCCTAAATTCTTGCACTCTATATATTTGATAAAATGTCTTACTGATTTTCCATACTATTTACATGTTTCTTGGATGCCTTTGGATTCCTTGCATGAGCTTATTGTTCTCTTTGGTAGATTCATTCAAATACATGTTGGCTTATAGCAAATTGTGATATTCTATGGATTCACATGCTAGGATCTTAGAATAAATGTATAAATACTTTGGGTCTTACATCATTTAGAAAATGACTCATGACATGAGCATGTTGTCTTTGGCATGGTTTACTTTGATGTTTTCAAAGGACATTTCACATAGACTTCTTCATGGGTTTTGGGAATATCTAGGCGATTTTGCTATGTCATTGGTAGTATTCGGCATGAAACGATTTCACATTCATGAACATTATGTCTTTGGATTGGTACAAACATATATATTTCTATATTGGTATTTGGCCCTTATATGTGATTTACCTCTTCGGTTTAGGAAATATTTATAAGCATACACACAGATATTTTTTTTTATATGACATACTTATGTAGTAGTTATTTTACTATTCATAAGCATGGATTTGGTATTGGATTTGTAAACATGGGTTTGACATAAAATACCCTTAAGTCAGTTGGTGCATGAGTTATGAGTACTATTAGGCGAAGGGACACCATTTGTCCAGTGACTGCTATTAGGCAAAGATACACCAGTTGCCCAGCGATGATCGTCATTAGGCGAAGAGACACTAGTTGTCCAATGATGATCGTCATTAGGTGAAGAGACACCGGTTGTCCAGTGATGACTGCCATTAGGCAAGGGGACACCAGTTCTCTAGTGATGACCACCATTAGGCAATAGGACACCAGTTCTCCAATGATGACCGCCTTTAGGCGAAGGGACACCAGTTGTCTAGTGATGACCACCATTAGGCGAATGGGCTATATACTTGCCCAGTGATTTCAGGTACCTTGCCGCTGAGTCACATAATTGACGAATGAGTTATATACTTGCCCAGTAAATCTCAGGTACCTAATCACCGGACCACATCAATAGGGGAAGACAGCCCTAGTGACCCAACTCTTGGTTTGGTTTTATCAGAACCCCATTTGGGTTATTTGGTTTGGATTTATCGAGATCTTTGGTCGGTTTATTAGTTTTTTCTTTTCTAGGATAATTAATTGACTTTATTAAAAATAAAAATAAAAACTAAAATACAACAGAGGCAAAAAGCCTTCAAGCTAACAATCCTTCGGAATCACATTATCACCAACCACAAACTGAGAAATAATCCCCTATTAGCTAGCATATCCGCCAAAGAGTTTTGGCACCTAGGGACATGAAGAAGAATGATAGACATGGCAGTAACTAATTCCTTGATTTCATACAAAGAGGGTGAGAGATGCCAAGACCTCTGCCCCTGGCCCCTACCCCACCTGATGACCACTTCAAAATCCCCTTCCACCAAGCAACTAGACACATCAATCCTCTTAAGCTCATGAAGGCCCATAACCTTAGACGAGGTGGAATCACACTCACCCAACGGACCATAAAGAGCACGAATGACGATGCCTAGGTGGTCTCTCAAACACACCCGAATCCCGCAGGACTCGGGTTACCTTTCGAGGCACCATCAAAGTTAAGCTTTAAACAACCTACAAGAGGGGGAACCTAGTCCAACAACACCAACCTAACTTTCAGGGGAGACCAAGAAATAGCAGAAACCCAATCACACAGGAACATTGAGAGAGAAATTCCATGAAACTCCTTAGCCAACAATACCCAACCACCCACTTCGCTAACAATAGGATCAATCACCTCACCGCTTGAACAAGACTTGCCTTCAAACAATCTTTGATTCCTCTCCTTCCAAATCCCCCATAAGATCTCATGCATCAAACATTCCATAAAATTTTTGCCATGAACACCATGCCCATGACAATACCATTGCCACACAAAATCTTGAACACTGTCAGGCCAAATGCGAGTCCTATCCAACTTGGAGAAAAAATGATTCCATAGACCTACAAAAAACTGCAATGGAGGAATATATGATTGAGAGATTCAACCTCTTTTTTGCATAAGATACACCAGTTAGGAGAGAGAGCCAAAAAAGGTATTTTTCTTTGGAGCACATCCATAGTGTTGATACGGCAAAGCACAACAATCCAAACAAAAGCCTGAACTCTAAGGGGAACCATTGGGTTCCAAATTCTTTTATAAGGGAAATTACAATTGAAATTCTAAGATGGAATCAAATCTTGAAAAAAAGATTTACAAGAATAAACCCCTGAGGACTCGAGGGTCCAAATCCTTTTGTCTAGAAACAAAGAGGAAATGAAAACACCCTCAAGATTAGAAAGCAAGGGACCAAGAATATCAATTTCCCAATCGTAAGGATCCCTAAAGAATGTCAAATTCCAAGCATTACCATACATATAAGGAAATAGAATATCAGCAATAGAAGCATCTTTATGGTTAGAAAGACGAAACAACCTAGGGTGAGAGTTGGACAAACAACTTTTACCCCACCAAAAGGTCATTCTATAAACTTTATCTTTTACCATCACCTACTATAAACCTAACATGGAGCAGAAACAATGGGAACAGAGAGATAACGTTTTTCCATAGTAGAGACATAGAAGAAGAAACACAACTCGAACAATCCCACCCATTGGGTTTCAAGCCATACTTGTGCTGAATAATAGATTGCTATAAACTTCTCTCTTCACAGGAGAACCGCCATAACCACTTTCCATAAAGAGTAAAAAAAATATTCCCGAATTCACCAAATGATCTTTTTTCTCCCTACCACCCGACCACAAGAAATCCCTTTTGACACTTTTTCAAATCCAATTGGATCTTACAAGGTATCTTGAACAAAGACATATAATAGACAGACACATTAGATAACGCAACTTTGATCAAAGTGATACGCCTTCCTAGAGAAATATTTGTTTTTTTCCACTCCGCCAATTTTTTATGAATTCTTTCCACCATCGGATCCCAAAAAGAGAGTGCATAAGGGTTCCCTCCAAGAGGCATTCCCAAATAACTTGAGGGCCAGTTCACCTTCTTACATCCAATGATATCCACATGGATAGAAAGAGCACAATCTCCCACACCAATTCCAGCCATACAAGATTTGGAAAAATTGACTTTGAGCTTGAAAATACACTCATACATAGCCAATATGGTCTTAAGGTTCGCCACCTACTCCAACCTCGAATCCACAAAGCAAATAATCATCCGCAAACTAGAGATGAGAGACAGAGAGACCTTCCACACTACACTTAAACCTTTGATGATACCTTTGTCTTCCGCAATCACCATCAAACCACTGAAAGCATCATCCATAATAGTGAAAAGAAAAGGAGAAAGAGGATCTCCTTGCCTAAGCCCTCCAGAAGAGCCAAAAAAGACTTTAGACGACCCTTTTATAATAATAAAAAAATGAGGATAAGAAAGGCACCCCATAATCCAATTAATCCATCTATCCCCAAAACCTTTCTTGGAGAGAATCCACTACAAAAAATCCTAGTCAACCCTGTCATAATCTTTTTCCATGTCAATTTTATAAACCAACCCCGGCTTCTTGCATTTTTTCCTACCATCGACCATTTCATAACCACAAGAATCCCATCAGCAATCTATCTACCCCGAACAAAGGCACCTTGGGAGCAAGAAACAACATTATCCATAACCTTTCACATTATGAGAGAGAGGACTTTGGAAATAATCTTATAAAGACTACCAACAAGATTAATAGGCCGAAAATCCAAAAAATCCCTCACCTCTTTCTTAGGAATAAGGACAATAAAAGTAGCATTCATTCCCTTACTAATAATCCCTTCTCACAAAATTCAGCGAACACCTTCATAATATCACATCACACAATCTCCCAACAAACTTGGAAAAACAACATGGAAAAGCCATCAAGCCCCGAAGAATTTTCCTGTCCATAGAGAAAATAGTTTCCTTCACTTCCTCTTCAATAAACGGACATTCCAATTGAGCCACACAATCCTCCAACAGACGATTAGCAAATAGATTATCAAAGATAGGTCTTTCAAAGGTTTTTTTAGAATACAACTTGGAGAAGAAGCAAATGACCTCATCTTTAAAGACGTTAACATCAAACACTTCGATCCCATTCAAAAACATACGAGAAATCAAGTTTTTCTGTTTTTCTACTTCTTACCACAGTAAGAAGCAGAAAAGTGTATTTGGATCATCATGGTTTAGCATACTGTAGTATACTTTCTTACTCTACATGCATTTATGTATCTACATAACATATAGTAGTTGGTTTATGGCACATGGCATGTAACTTTAGTACATGCATGTTTCTATTTGGGTTTGGATTATCATTTACTCCTTCGAAGCATAAGCATACTTGATTCTAGTAAAGATACACACATATTATTGTTAATGTATGCAATTATGTACTCCATTTTTTTCCTCTACTTTGGAACACTATGTCTATTGTGATCAAGGTTCAAAATGTCGGTGTCGGTAGAAATATCGGTCAGGCTAAAATAAGATATATATCGGAAATGTCGGAAATAT
>JAOXJP010296428.1:0-18510 GCA_025762735.1 Platanus orientalis | reverse complement strand
CTCTCTCTCTCTCTCTCTCTCTTATATATATTAATTAAGGGCAAGTTATATATACATATGTGAGTCTATGTGTTTAACATTCATACTTTCAACAGTACATTAGCTCTATACCCATTTTAATTTGGATGAAAATAATATTGTCTGTCATTTTTTTAAAATAAAAATATAAGGTAATTTAGGCCTTCTCGTTCTTTCTTCTTCCCCAAACACCTATCATACAAACTCGTGCTTCTCTCTCTTTCTCCCTTAACCCCCCTTCTTTCTCTCTCTCAAAGAAATGTAGCAAAAATTAAAGGTGGTCTTGTCGTTATCCATTGATTTTGAAACCTAATTTGATGATTAGATCAAATGAATAGTAGATTCAAGATATTTCCATGAATGACTTTTGCGAAGGCCACAAATTTAGAAAACTTATAATCCTATCCCTTCCCTCTTGATTGAAAAACTCAATGAGGCATTTTCTTACATATCCATGACCGTAAGAAGAGAACCCCATCCATTTTCCATGCCCTTTTGATTGGGTGACTCAACAGGTTGTTGGTTTGTGAAAATTTCCAGTATTTTGTAATAGAGAGAGGAGATAATACATTGCTGCCTCTTTTAAGTCGGAAGACCATTTGGATTATGAAATTGAGGTGTATGTAAGAACGAGAAGGGGTTACCTTGTTGTTGTTTAATCGTCGTCCACATCCAGTCAATCGCTTTATTTTGTGACTGCAGTTGCAGGTACCACTTCCGATAGCAACCTGGATAGGATCATAAAATTTGGTTATTCAAAATTTGGTTATTCATGGCCGCCAATTGGGAAGAGGTTAGCCGGAGTCTTCGTCCACATCTTCGTTCATCAAATGAATACATGTATAGATTGAGAGGGTGGTGATTGAAGGAGAAAAAAAACGATCCAATATGCAACCCACTAGTGGGGAAGAGGTTTGTCGGGGTCATGGATGGATTAAGGAGTGAGCGTCATAGAAATAAGTGATAGATAAGGTTGTCAAATGGGCCGGGCTGGTGCGAAACCCAACATGTCTAATCTAAAAAATAGACGGCCTGGGCAGAGTTTAGACAAGCTCAATTTCAGCTCAATACCTAACCTGGCCGAAGTAATTGTTAGGAATTGTATTGTCAATTTCTTGGCCAAAATGGCGTGGCTATGTCTAAGTGTTGCAAGCCCCAAACAAGAAAACAAGATGGACAAGATACTTGAAGATTCAAGTGAGTGGCAAACAAGATGACTAAGACCAAGAATCCAAGAAAGAAATCTCAAATAAGAGGAATAAGACAAAAGTGCCAAGGCAAGAAGGCTCAAGTGATGTTCATGACCAAGGATAATTTTGGGACATACCCACACCATGCACAATACATCAAAACTATAAAAATCACTAAGAGTGAAGTGTGAGGCTATAAAACAGACATTAGGACACCTATTGTTGGTCCCAAAACACTTGGGAAAAGAACCAACTCAAAAAATTTCTGATGATAGAAAAAATTCAAGTAAAAGGTCCCTTGATCGATCATAAGATTGGTGATCGATCACCAATCTCGTGATCGATCATGAATAGGATTTCAATACAAAAATAAAACTCCTGAGAGTTGTGAATCAGAAGCCTGATCGATCACACATTTGTGATTGATTACGAAAAAGACGTTTTCGTAATCAATCACACCTGCGAATCTCAAAAAAATCTTATTCATTTTTAGAGATTCCAATTCGAGAATTCCCGTTATTTGTCCTTTAGAGAAATCTCTAATCCTACGGACTAAGATTAGACTTAGCTTTATAAAAGGATAAGAATACCTTAGGTTAAAGGAAATACATCTACGCAAAAAGAAAAAGATTGTCTGAAAAGTGTGGCTAGTTTGAGAGCCAAAAAACCTAGATTTCTACTATGTGAAAAATCTTGTACTACTGAAAATCGTTGCATGTGATATCTTCATTCTCTTCCTACATTGAATATATAAAGCGGAGACAACCTGGGTTATTCGTTGAGAGGTAACCTATGATTTACAAGGCATCAAGGAACAATTTCTACGGTGCTCAAATATGTGGAAGAAAAGGCACATCAGTTCACTGTGGGAATACTCACAACTAGTATACTTTGCAAAATCAACCTATATGAGGTAAAACTGCATTCATCGTATTGATTACTGTTTAAATTAGTTCTACTGAAAACATTAGAAGGGGCATTACACTCTTTGGATACATAGAATATAGGCTAGTGCTTGCACAACAAGTAAAAATGTTTTTGTGTTAATTTTTATGTAGATTTACTATAGGTCCAACAGCACTCTTTACACAGCGTTTTTGTAAAAACGCATTCAAAGATATAATTTTATACTAAACGCTGTATAAACATATAAATTTATATTTGCTTTTATACAGCATTTTTAAAACTCTGGCAATGGCTGACGCGAGGACCCGCAAAACCCTCGTTACCAGCGTTTTCACGCTATACTCAATCCGTCTCCCGGGATATTTAGGGCCTTTTCTTCTTCCCGCTAACTTCTCCTGCGTTATCTCTCTCTCAGTCTCCCGACAAACGTTCGAGCCCCTTCTTCAGATCCCGATCTGAGTTAAAAGGACTTAGATTTTGAAGCTCTTTGGCCAATTCTTCAGGTGAGGATTGAGGATCGGCGCTCTCTCTACCTTCCCCCTTTCTCTCTCTCGTTCTTTGAAGCTCTCTGCCGCTGCTTACAACGGAAATTTCAGAGAAAGGGAAAGGAGAAGAGAACCCTAAAAAGGTGACGTCTTTTCAACTCTTATTTCGACTTCTCTTTCTTTTCCATGGAGGAATCAGGATAGAACTTTAGAATTTCTCTATTTGTCTGCAATGATCCAGCACTTCCCCCCGCCTGCTCCTGAAATTTCTTCTTCAGGAGCACTAGATCCATGATATATGTTACTCTATGTCTTTCCTTTTGCTATTAATGATTAGAGTGTGTTTCTTTCTTTCTTTCTTTCTTTCTTTCTTTCTTTTTTTGATGTTTCAGGTACCAAGAAGGAACAATTACCTGACCTCAGAGGTTAAAATCGATCAGTTCTTACTCGAGGCGATTAGGGCATCAGTGTTTGATGCCCTTACCTGCACTTTCAGCTCTGAAATCCGCTTATCCAATCTCAGGGGCTTCCAGAATTTCATTTTGATTTCCTTTCAGAATAATCATAGGTTTCTCTGTTGTTTTTGCCCCAATTTTTGTCTTTATTTTCGGATTTTTGTTGCACTCATTGCATTTGTTTTTGTGAGATTTCATTTCTGGTATTTTTGGTTTAGATCATGAACTTATCGGTTCTTATTTTCATTGTAGATTATGGAAATGATCATCCACGGTACGGATCGACCCTTGCCGCCTAGGGCGTGAGACATCTTGTTCGCAAGGGTACAGGTGGAAGATCATCTGTTAGGTGGAAGATCATCCACGGTACTGATTTTTTTTTTTTTTTGTTAATTAGATTTGTTGGGAGGGTTAAAAATGTTAATAGATTCTATTTGATTATCATTTTTTGTGTGTGTGGATTTGGTTTACTGTAAGAATGCCATTGAAGTGGCAGCGACAACTAAGTGGCCATTTAATGGTCCCTAAGGAAGTGGCTCTCATTTTCATTTTTTTTATTTATAATCTAACTTTGAAATATCGTGTTCACTGGGTAGTGGTATTGTTGCGACTGTGTTTGGAGCTACTGGCTTTCTCGGTCGTTATGTTGTGCAATAGCTTGGTAAGTTTAAACAAATTTTTATTCCTTTATTGGTTTAGCCTGGATTCCATGTACAGTGAATGCAGTTTTGATGTCTTCTTGATTGTAAAATTTTTAATTCAATTTAGAGTTTTTTGTTTGTTTCTTTGTTTATGTGAATTGCTTTATCGACATGAACGAGCTAGCAATTTCCAAAGATTCTTTGGGAATGTCTTTGTCATAATGCACCTTTGTGTTCAAAATCTTTTACTTGTGTCTAGCTAAAATGGGATCTCAAGTGTTGGTTCCTTTTAGAGGCTCTGAGAATTCTCATCGGCATCTCAAGTTGATGGGTGATTTGGGACAAGTAAAATAATAGATGTTTTCTACACATAAAAGTTCATGTTCATGTGATTCGATGTACATGGGTTATAATACTGTTTGCCATTCATTTTTTTGTTGAAGTTAATTTGTTCATTTCTCTCTCAAAGAATTGGATACATTTTTTGGGGTCTTGGTTTTATTGAAAAATGTTGTTATGGGATCACTTAGGCTATTTATTTTATTTTATTTTTTGATGTGCTGGCTATGTAGTTCAGAAATTTAGATTGCAGATTTGTTTGGGCATTCAGTTTACTGACATGAGAAGTTTCTCACTCTCTTACTTTCTATGTGTATAATTTTTTTTATTTTTATTTGGCTCATCTTCATATGTCTCGATCGGTTCTTAGTGTCAGAACATGTGGTGTGCATTTTAGACCTATAACTGTGCTGCATTCTTTTAGCAGTCTCTGTTTTTGCAGCTAACAAAGAAGTGGTTACGAAAGTGTGAATAAGACTCTACCACATGTTACACCCGCCTCAAGTCGTTAATTTACCGTCTCTGTTTCTCTCTTACCTCTGATTGTGTAGAAACTTTGTCTGATAAATTATATATTAGGGATCTAACGTTTTATTTTTGTCACTTGTATTCTATTTGCATGAACTGTTGAGTGATATTACCCCTCTTTTGAATTTGTTTTTGTTAAATATTTTTTATTGGAGCTATGCCTTGCCTTGTATGTATATTGTATTGTTCACATTTTCGTATGAACCTGTGTTCAAATGTGTTGGACTTTTCCGACTTACTTCCTTTTTCATTTGGAGATTGTTGCTGCCCCAACTGGTAGATATGCCTCTTTATGTGTGACCAACTTTGGAAACATGCTTGAGGCTTTTGCTATAGATTAGGTTGCTGATTAGAGATTATTTTAGACAATTCGAGCTTATGATTGAAGGAGTAAAGGTTGTTAATGGATGACTTGGGTCTCGTTGTTCAATGCTATTAGGTAGGCTAGCTGTTTGAGCCAATTAGAACTCTGCCCCATAATACAATAGGCTATTGTGTTGAACAAGATCTTGGGACCGCTCTTAAAGCACTAACTGAAATGGTTTAATAACTGTAGAATGTGGTCCAAGGGAAAAGTAGATGGCATGGTTGATCGTGAAATAAATTACTCATTCCAATGTTAGTCCATTTGTTGAGCTGCTTTAGCGAGTAGTAAGTTAGAAAGTGAAAATGGGATTTGACATTAGGTCAACTCTAGAGTGGAACATCAAGAGTTGATTGCTTTTCTTTCCCAAAGTGAAATAATTACTATTTTATTCGATCTTTTCTTTCCCCTTTGTAAATCTTTCTGCATTGACTTATTTAACCTTTTTGTCTCCTTCTTTCTTTTCTTATAAGGGTTTCTTTTTCTTTTTCTTTTTTATTTTCCAGTTCATGGATTGGTTGCTTCTATTTTCCTGATAAATTTGAGGGCCTAAGTAATGGGTATATGCTATGTTGAACGAGCCTGGCTTCTTTTCCTATAATGTGGTTGTTGGGTTTGTAGGTGATAGTTTGCGAACTGGTTTCTGTGTGTCAGTTTATTGGTTTTAGAAATATATTTTATGGGTGTGGACACTGGATACAGGTGACGAGGAGGATTGATTTGGTGTATGGTGGGGGAATTATTGGGTTGATGGGTTTGATTTGGTGTCTGTTTTTCATATCCTTTTGTCAACAGTGCGAGGCTAGGGATTGTAGCTTTTACCAAAACAATCCCTAATTTCTCTCATTGTATACCTGTGTGCAGCATTATGTGGAGCAAGGAATCTAAAAATGTTGGATTTAAGTGAGAGCAATCTGGGTGATGGAAGTCTGCGAATATGCCCACTATCTAATCTCTCTTCATTGGAAAGTCCATACTTATCATACAATGATATTATGCTTGGCTGGTTCCCTAATAGGTATGACAAAAAATATCCCAATTCTATAATCTGTGTGCAGTGTGATTCTTCATCGTTCTGTATGTAGTTATTGCTATTGTGCATGTGCGTTGCAAATATTTGTTGATTTGAGAACAAAATTTGATCTGAGTAGTTATAATCTCCATGATGGTTATGTATTTCCATATCTACTGCGTAGTCTCTTTTTGTCGGAAAGTCTGGTGTTTTAAAACAACACTCTCAGGCGCCAAGCTAGAGTTGAGATAATGGTGTATGGTGGGGGAAGTATTAACCATATACATATACAAAGGTAAGTGATAATGTAAAAGTATATTAATTCAACCATTTATTCCATGTCCCGAAATGTATGTTATTGCAACTTGCAACATTATGTGGATTGAGTGAACTTATAAATGAAAGGCATATAGAAAAAATATACATTCATTATGAGTTCTTCTTCTTTCAACCAAGTTGAAGTCACAAGAACATCTTCCAAAAATTGATTTTATTTTTTTAGTTCAAGACACAGCGTTTTTAAAACCCTGTCTAAAGTACTATAGTTTTTGAAACACTACCTATACCCTTTTTGCCAGCGTTTTAAGAACGTTGGATAAAGTTTTTGACTTTCCCAACATGGCTTAAAACAACGTTTAAAAAACGCTATCTATAGTTATAGGAGTAGACGTAGGCAGCGTTTTTTAAAAGCTAGCAAATGACATTTTTGTTGTGGTGTTTAATCGGAATAAAATTACGGAAATCTTATGTTGAGCTTTAAGAGTGGACGTAGGCTGCAGTGTCGAACCACTATAAATATTGTATCTTATGGTTGTTTGTGATCTCTTTATATTTGCTTACTGTGATCAACACACCTATGAATAATTTAGTATATTAAATGTGTTAATTAAACTGTATTCGAAAGGACAAGTCAATTGATCAATCCTACAAACGTTAATCGTTAATCTTAATAACCAGAAAAGTAACGTTGATTAAAAAAAACTGAGAAAAGTCAATGATATTGCAATTAATCCTATCCACACCCTTCTAGAATAGAATTTCAATAATTAACAAATGAGGTATATATATATATATATAAACAAATAGTTCAATGTTATTATCAAGAAAAAAAAAATCAAATTTTCAATTGTTCAACCAGGCCTATGTAATATGTATTTAGAGACAATCATGAACCCAACATTCGCCAAAGTTAAAGGGAGGAGTTTTAACTTTGAAATTCGTGTAGCTAAAACTTGGCCTGAAGCCTGTTGTTTTAAAATGATTGATAGCCTTAGTGATGGTGTGTGCATCGTGGAGAAGAGAGATAAAGGAAGAAGTTGATTTTGATTTGACAAATTCACCCTTTTTCAAATGCCTTGCCATAAAAATAACTATTGAACAAATGAGGTAGGCACCCTATGATCCTCTCCAGATTGTTAAAGTTCAGATATATCGTTCGGTAGATTTCAATGGTTGACATGTGACAAAAAATAAACAAAACTGAAAATATGCAATGTGATTTATTTTGGATACGTGTTGGCCATCAAAATCTACTGAACGTTAACTAAACTTTAAAAATCTGGAGATGATAATTGCTCACGATGGGCACGACTGATTCCTTTCAGGTTGGTTCGTAATTTGACCGAAGTAGATAAGAACTGGTCAAAACCGTATCAAACGGCGTGACCGGGAATGTCAAAGCAAAAGATTCCAGTTTTGTGCAAAGGCGTGTCTTAGTTTTTTAAAATGATTCAATGTTTTTATTTTTTTTTATTTTGCCTTCGTTTGATGACCTTCCCTCAAACAGCTAAATGCATAACGGATCTCTGCTCCTTTAATCTATTGTAAAGTTTGGTTTAATAATTGCTAATGTTTGTTAAGGAAAAACAACAAAGGTAACAAATACCTTTGCGTAGATAATGGTTACCTAGAATCAGGTTTGATCACCCTAAGGCCCAGTTTAGTTGCCATGAAAAGGTTATTCTCGTGACAAAATTTTCTAGAAAAATCATTTTTAAGCTGTCTAGTTGCCATGAAAAGTTGGTTTTCCCATATCTTTCTCGTGATTCCTTTCTTGTGAGATTTTCTTTTTTATTCTTTTATTTTCCTTTCTATACAATTCAAGGCAACTAGACTAGGCCTAAAGGTAGGGCTGCAAATCATACCAAGATGAGCCAGGCTGAGGTTAGCCCTCACTCAGTTTGAAATATAAAAATATAGCCCATAGTTTGACCAAGCCAATAGTTACAACTATCTAACCCACCCAAATTTCAGGCATGATAGATTAGGCTTTCTGTCACGGCCATATTTTTCTCTCTGTCAAAACTGTGCAGCACCTCGACCATCACCTAGTCAAGGTCAACCTTTTCGCCATCTGAGTCCTTCAACTAACCCGTTGACATGCCCCATGTGTACTGACTACTCAGCCACTTCGATGTCCATACCGTGTCATTAAAGTGCGCATCAAACGACCCCAGAGTCTTCCACACTCCGCCTATAAGTCCACCGAAGGCCATGGCGCCTTACCCGGACACCATGCCTTTCCACGCAAGACATCGTTCCGAGTCTTGCCATGCCACCACTATGGCTGTCCAAGGCTAAGTCAGGATTTTTCTCAGCACAAGGACAAGGCACACCTGAGCACACAAAGGTAATGGGATAGCGCACTCGGCTCTACATGGGCTGCCACTGTCGCATAGCGCATGCTAGTAGCACCCGTGTATACGAACCTTCATCCTTAGGTGAATGCACAGTGCCACTCCACTAGGCTCCCAAGAACTATCCCATGAGAGAACCCAACCCCCAAGGGAACTTAAGGCAACACCTTTGTGCATGTTAAGAGCTACCCCCAACCCACGTTGGGGAATGCCTTATAGTTTAAGCTCATGCAGGCTAGGAGCATGCCGCCTACGCATAGCCATAATCTGTCGTGCCCACTATGCCTTGGCATGCCTTTAGCCCATGCCAAGGGCTTGGGTGCCTCAGAGCACCCATCCCTCTTCAAGGTGTATGTTAAGCCTTTCTGGGATTGCCAAAAGGGAACATCATCAGGTACAAAAAATCATACTATACCTATTTATAGGAATGCCACCATGCTACACGCTAGGCCACCTATACCCCATGCTTCGACATGTTCGTGACATCCTCCCCTACTTGTCTGGTTGACGCACTCGTCAACACACCCACAACAAGTGCTTGTTTAAGCTTGCACACCTTTCCCCTACCTCGACCAATATTGATCAATGCCCAGTACCAAACTGAACTTGGCTAAGATCCTCTGTACACCGCCTACTCCACTACCTACCATGGTCTTCCCCACGCACACCAAGTGCTAACTTTTGCTTGCACACCTCTCCTCTGCCTTAACCACTATCGATCAATGCCCAGTACCAAACTGAACTCGGCTAGGATCCTCTGTACACCGCCTACTCAATGACCAACCTAGTCTTCACTGCACACCAAATGCTACCTGTGCAGTCCATCGCACAAAAACTCCATAATGTACACTGCCTGTCGTGTGCGTGCATGTTCCGTTGTGCACTAATGTTCACTGAATCTTAGCATCTACGGTTTCAGACATCCTCTGAACACGGTTCAGCCAGCGAACAAACTCAGCCCAAGCTCCGCTCTGCCCTAGATATCAGCCCAACTTCGCCTTACCCTAAGGCACACGATCCTCCGACCGCTTTGCACACCTTGCACCCAAATGCTCAGCTTCCTAAACCAAGCTGTGACTCAGTCCATTGAGCCACAGATCTCTCCCCCGAGATCCCCTACCCATGCACCTCTCAAGGGGTGGCTCGTAAGCCAACCACAGTCCATTACGGCATGGTTCTCCCTTCCATCGGGACTCATCCAACGTGAACTTGTCTTCCTTTTGACTTGTCCACTCTAAACTTCCTTTGATTCTAACTCATAGGCTTTCGTGCAGTCCCATTCCTACTACTGTCCCCTACAAGTCCAACCAAGCTACATCCTCGCAGCCAATAACCCTGTCTATTGCTCAGAATCGCCTTGCACATTCCGTCGTGCAATGCCTCCTCTGAGGACTTCCAATCACCTCTGCATCTGTCAACATGGCAATCAACCCACACTGACCTGCATTCCATCCATAGGTCCTCTAACTTTTCCATGTCATGGGGATCAGTCCGTTGAGCTCCCTTCTCTATGGCCAACACCCCTACTTCGGTGCTTGAAAACAAACCATGTCTACCTCTGCAGACTATGCCAATGTAGCCATCAACCCACACTGACATTCACCAATAAGCTCCTGGGTACACTGACCTTTCTCAATGTAGAACTCAGTCCGTCGGTCCAATGTGTGGCCAACATCCCTGATCCGATGGTCGTAACCACCTGTGCCAAGTCACTTTGGTCTTCCACACCTCGTCTATGAGGCTTCACCTGATTCTGCTCTGACAATGTTCTTCACCCTGTGTGGCATACTAACTCTCATCTGTATGAACCCTGACATTCAACAGACCAAGATAACAAAGTTCTCATCTGAACTTTGTCCACACTAGTACCTTGAACAAACGACCTCAGTCATGGCACACCTGTACCTGTCATCACTTCTTCTATGCATATTAGCTTAAGTGTTCCCCCACGTAAGCTTGTCACCATACCTCGGTCTCCCTGAGCATCAACACTGTCCAGTTCAATCATCCTCTTATGTTGCCTCTCCAGTACCTTGACGTAAAATGTCTTCACCCTGAGAAGGCATCCATCGTTGCTTCCACTTTGCCTTTGATCCATTAAAGGTCTTCCTGTAGCTTTCCATAAGCTATGCTCAAATCACTGTACCACCTAGTACCTCGGTCTTCCTTACCTTCACCCTGAGTAAGCACTATCCATTCAACTCTCAAACTATCACCTGTGCTGCCCTAGTGCCTCGGTACTCTGCCTTCACCCTGAGCCAACACTTAGTCTCCATCAATGTATCACTCAAGTACCTCGGCATCCATTGCCTTCACCTCGAGCCAACACTTAGTCCCTGTAATATGCCACTCTAGTACCTTGGCATTCCATTGTCTTCACCCTAGTGAACTAACCAAGTAGCTTTCTATATCTGTGTCAATGTCTCACTCTAGTACTTGAGCACACCGACCTTCACCCTGAGTAGACTGATCATCCCAATTCTCATTCCTGTCATTCTGTCTTGCTCTAGTACCTCGACATCCATAGTCTTCACCCTGAGCAGACCAACCACTTCAATCCTCATATCTGTTATTGTCACTGTGTCTTGCTCTAGTACTTGACCACACTTGCCTTCACCCTAAGCAGACTAATCACTCATGTCACTGTCTTGCTCTAATGCCTCGACATCCTATGTCTTCACCCTGAGCGGACTAACTGTCTCTATCACACTGTCTCGCTCTAGTGCATCAACATCCTGTGTTTTCACCCTGAGCAGACTCACCATCCTGATTCTCACAATTGTGTCCATGTCTTACTCTAGTACCTCGACATCCAATGTCTTCACTTTGAGTAGACCCTTAACTCTGTCTGGTGCCACTTCAGTACCTAGGCATACTTGTGCCTTCACCCTAAGTGACAATCCATTCAGATTCTCAACTGGCTTGTCCTCATCAAGCCATGCCTTGGCACCACCGTGCCTCTCCCTTGTGCTACTGCGCACATTATCTCAAGTCGTCCTGACATACTGAACACCACATGGTATCCCTGTCCATTGGAACTACATGACACTCATGCCATTCAGCATCACCCACTGATATGCCTTTGAGCTGCTCACCCCTGAGCCATCAAGACTTTCTCTATGAGCTCATCTCTGAATATCTAATGTTTTAATGCTGTTTGTCGCACCGAAGTCTTCCCAAATGTGCTGCCGACATCATCTCGATCTTGGGCAAGTCTCACCACGAACCCCCACACGATAGACATCAAACAGACTCTGTGGCTAGCAGCCGTCTCGCTACTTAAAACCACAGTATCATGCCCAATACCTCACTAGTATCCGAGCAATCTGTCTCCACCACTAAGACACCAGCCAAGCTAGCTCACCTGACCAACCTAACTCCGTGCAAACCAAGCAAGCTTTGATGCTCCCTACACCAAAGGCCATCTCACTAGCATCCACTTGCTGCTCTTGATACCCAACTATATCAGAGGTAATCAGTCCGTTGACTACCTCGCCTTGATACCACTGTATCAGAGGCCACCATAAAGAGCTAACATCGCTCTGATACCAACTGTATAAGAGTTAAGCTCTCAATCAATAACTACCACAACTGCTCTGATACCAAATGTCACGGCCAGATTTTTCTCTCTATCAAAACCGTGCGGCACCTCGACTATCCCCCAACCAAGGTCAGCCTTTTAGCCATTTGAGTCCTTCAATTGACCCGTCGACATGCCCCATGTGCACTGACTACTCAACCACTTCGGCACCCATGCTGTGTCATTGAAGCACGTATCAAATGACCCTAGAGTCCACCATGCTTCGCCTATAAGCCCACTAAAGGCCATGGCGCCTTACTTGCACACTATGCCTTTCCACACAAGACGTCGTCTTGAGTCTTGGCATGCCATCACCGTGGCTGTCCAAGGCTAAGCCAGGATTTTGCTTAGCACAAGGACAAGGCACACCCGAGCACACCAAGGTAATGGGATAGCTCACTCAGCTCCACACGGGCTGCCACTATCGTATAGCGCATGCTAGTAGCACCCGTATAGGCGAACCTTCACCCTCAGGTGAATGCGCAGTGCCACCCCACTAGGCTCCCAAGCACTGTCCTATGAGGGAACCCAACCTCCAATGGAACTCAAGGTAACACCTCTGTGCATGCCAAGAGTCGGCCCCAACCCACGTGGGGGAATGCCTAGCAGTTTAAGCTTATGCAGGCTAGGAACATGTTGCCTACACATAGCCACAATCCGTAGTGCCCACTATGCCTTGGCATGGGCTGAAGGCATGCCAAGGGCTTGGGTGCCTCAAAGCATCCACCCCTCCTCAAGGTGTATGTTATGCCTTTTTGGGATTGTTAGAAAGGAACATCATTGAGTACAAAAAATCATACTGTACCTATTTACAGGAATGCCACCATGCCACATGCTAAGCCACCTGTGCCCCATGCCTCGACATATCCGTGACATTTCGGCCAGCCGAAGCTCAAATTGTTCATTGAGTTTTAGTGTTTGATCATTTTTATTTCCTTTTGCTTCATTGTTTTAAATATCCCCTCTGCCGTGAGGGTTTGAACCTTAGATGTGAGAATGTAAAAGGAAGGTTTTAAAATGAACAAGCATGTTTTGTATGAATCACAAAAATGAAAAAAAAAAATTAAAACAACAATTGGATGATTCTAATTATCCAAAGATGGAACTTGAGCTCCCCATGCAATTTATGTTAACCATCCAAATAAAAGCAATTACAAGTTCCGACAACATAAGAGCTTTCGGAACATAAATTTCCGCATACAGAAGCAAAACACGCAAAGACCTAAGAGACACAAGACGGTATAATTAATACTAATAGTCATGTATTCTGTTTAATTCTACACTTGAACAGGATAATAAATACAAATAGTCATGTACTTAGTTGCCGCGCTTGATCAGGACATAGTGGGCTTCGTTTTGAAATACCATGAAAGAGGGTGGATTGTATCCACTCCTCTTATCTAACGCTCCTCTCCGCACCCTGTTAGGGGGTGGACACATCAGTGCCGACAAGTGATATGCACCCCCTCAAAAAAGTGAAAATCACTTGTTGGTGCTGATGTGCCCACCCCTTGACAGGGGGCGGAGAGGAGCGTTAGTTAAAAAGAGCGGATACAATCAAAAGAAGATTATAAGCCCTGAACTCTGTCCACACTAGTACCTCGAACAAACAATCTCAGTCATGGCGCACTTGCACCTGTCATCACTTCTTCTATGCACATTTGCTTAAGTGCTCCCCCACTTAAGCTTGTCACCATACCTCGGTCTCCCTGAGCATTAACATTGTCTAGTTCAATCATCCTCTTATGTTTCCTCTTCAGTACATCGACATCCAATGTCTTCATCCCGAGAAGGTATCTATCGTTGCTTCCACTTTGCCTTTGATCCATTCAAGGTCTTCCTGTAACTTGCCATAAGCTATGCTCAAATCACTGTACCACCTAATACCTCAGTCTTCCTTACCTTCACCCTGAGTAAGCACTATCCATTCCACTCTTAAACTGTTACCTGTGTTGCCCTAGTGCCTCGGCACCTTGCCTTCACCCTAAACCAACACTTAATCTCTATCAATGTGTCATTCTAGTACCTCGGCATTCCATTGCTTTCACTCCAAGTGAACTAACCAATTAGCTTCCCATATCTGTGTTAATGTCTCACTCTAGTACCTGAGCACACCGACCTTCACCCTGAGTAGACTGATCATCCCAATTCTCATTCCTGTCACTCTGTCTCGCTTTAGTACCTTGACATCCATTGTCTTCACCCTGAGCAGACCAACCACTTCAATCCTCATATTTGTTATTGTCATTGTGTCTTGCTCTAGTACCTAACCACACTTGCCTTCACCCTGAGCGGACTAATCACTCATGTCACTATTTTTCTCTAGTGCCTCGACATCCTGTATCTTCACCTTGAGCAGACTAACTGTCTCTATCACACTGTCTCGCTCTAGTGCCTCTACATTCTGTGTCTTCACCCTGAGCAGACTCACCATCTTGATTCTTACAACTGTGTCCATGTCTTACTCTAGTACCTCGATGTCCAATGTCTTCACCTTGAGTAGACCCTTAACTCTGTCTGGTGCCACTTCAGTACCTAGGCATACTTGTGCCTTCACCCCAAGTAACCATCTATTCAGATTCTCAACTGGCTTGTCCTCATCAAGCCATGCCTTGGCACCACTATGCCTCTCCCTTATGCTACCGTGCACATTATCTCAAGTCGTCCTGACATACTCAACACCACATGGTATCCCTGTCCATTGGAACTACATGGCACTTATGCCATTCAGCATCACCCACTGATATGCCTTTCAGTTGCTCACCCTTGAGCCATCAAGACTTTCTCTATAAGCTCATCTTTGAATATCCAATGTTTTAATGTTGTCCGTCGCACTGAAGTCTTCCTAAATGTGCTGCCGACATCATCTCGATCCTGGGCAAGTCTCACCACAGACCCCCACACGATAGACATCAAACAGACTCTGTAGCTAGCAGCCCTCCCACTACTCAAAACTACAGTATCATGCTCAATACCTCACTCGTATCCAAGCAATTTGTCTCCACCACTAAGACACCAGCCAAGCTAGCTCACCTGACCAACCTGACTCCGTGCAAACCAAGCAAGCTCTGATGCTCCCTGCACCAGAGGCCATCTCACCAGCATCCACTTGCTGCTCTTGATACCCAACCATATTAGAGGTAATTAGTCCGTCGATTACCTCGCCTTGATACCACTGTATCAGAGGCCACCATAAAGAGTTAACATCGCTCTGATACCAACTGTATCAGAGTTAAGCTCTCCATCAACAACTACCACAACTGCTCCGATATCAAATGGCACGGCCAGATTTTTCTCTCTGTCAAAACCGTGTGGCACCTCAACTATCACATAGCCAAGGTTAGCCTTTCAGCCATTTGATTCCTTCAATTGACCCGTCGACATGCCCCATGTGCACTGACTACTCAGCCACTTTGGAGCCCATGCCGTGTCATTGAAGCACGTATCAAATGACCCTGGAGTCCTCCACGCTTCGCTTATAAGCCCACCGAAGGCCATGGCGTCTTACTTGCGCACCATGCCTTTTCATGCAAGACGTTGCCCTGAGTCTTGCCATGCCACCACCGTGGCTGTCCAAGGCTAAGCTAGGATTTTGCTCAGCACAAGAATAAGGCACACCTGAGCACACCAAGGTAATGAGATAACCCACTCAGCTCTACACGGGTTGCCAGGGCATGCTTGTAGCACCTGTATAGGCGAACCTTCACCCTTAGGTGAATGCGCAGTGCCACCCCACTAGGCTCCCAAGCACTATCCTATGAGGGAACCCAACCTCCAATGGAATTTAAGGTAACACCTCTATGCATACCAAGAGCCGCCCCCAACCTACGTTGGAGAATGTCTCGCAGTTTAAGCTCATGCAGGATAGGAACATGATGCCTATGCATAGCCACAATCCGTCGTACCCACTATGCCTTGGCATGGGTTGAAGGTATGCCAAAGGCCTGGGTGCTTCAGAGCATCCACCCCTCCTCAAGGTGTATGTTATGCCTTTTTGGGACTGTCAGAAGGGAATATCATCGGGTACAAAAAAATCATACTGTACCTATTTATAGGAATGCCACCATGCCACATTCTATGCCACTTGTGCCCCATGCCTCGACATGTTCGTGACATTTCGGCCAGCCCAAGCTCAAATTTTTCATTGAGTTTTATTGTTTGATCATTTTTATTTCCTTTTGCTTCGTTGTTTTAAATATCCCCTCTGTCATGAGGGTTTGAACCTTATATGTGAGAATGTAAAATGAAGGTTTTAAAATGAGATAAGCATGTTTTGTATGAATCACAAAATGAAAAAAAAATTAAAAAATTAAAAAAACAATTGGATGATTCTAATTATCCAAAGATGGAACTTGAGCTCCCCATGCAATTTATGTTAACCATCCAAATAAAAGCAATTACAAGTTCCGACAACATAAGAGCTTTCGGAACATAAATTTCCGCATACAGAAGCAAAACACGCAAAGACCTAAGAGACACAAGACGGTATAATTAATACTAATAGTCATGTATTCTGTTTAATTCTACACTTGAACAGGATAATAAATACAAATAGTCATGTACTTAGTTGCCGCGCTTGATCAGGACATAGTGGGCTTCGTTTTGAAATACCATGAAAGAGGGTGGATTGTATCCACTCCTCTTATCTAACGCTCCTCTCCGCACCCTGTTAGGGGGTGGACACATCAGTGCCGACAAGTGATATGCGCCCCCTCAAAAAAGTGAAAATCACTTGTTAGCGCTGATGTGCCCACCCCCTGACAGGGGACGGAGAGGAGCGTTAGTTAAGAGGAGCGGATACAATCAAAAGAAGATTATAAGCCCCGAAAAACACAAAAACCTGTAGTAGGTCTACATTTATCAGGAAAACTGGACCAATCTACAAAGAAAGCAAAATAAATAAATAAATAAATAAAGAAGAGACAAAAGCGAGGATAGATGATGAGACCTACACCCAAGATGGTTTGAGATAATGGGGTATACGGTTCACAGCTTGAAGACGTTCACTAGTAGAGCTATACGTCAAGTGTTTTACTAGATTACTGCATAACTGATGTAGGGGACACACAAGTGTGAACGGGAATCAATAATACTTCTATATTAAGTTGCATCAGAAATGGGATTCCCAATCAAAGCAAACAACTTGAACCTTGATCTTAAATGCAGCCTAGAGTGAGCGCTTGTAGAGCAAGCTAGAAAGAAAGACGAAGGAAACACAACGAGATGGGAGTTCTTGGGACTGAAATTCAGCCAAACACACACCTAAGAGATATAGGCGGCCTTCTCATACTAGAGAAAAACCAACCAAAGATAATTCTGTTTTATAAAAATTATTTTATTAATATTTATTTTTTAATCGTACATGACAAAGAGCTATCCCATATACAGAGGATGGGCTAGGTTAACTTCAGTTTGGGCCTATCTTTTAGGGCCGAAGTAATATGTGGGCCGAGTTTGATAAGCCTAATTCTCTTGGCTAGGTAACTCCTATATTAGCCATGTGGATCATTGATCTGGCCAATCCAAATCATTCATCGATTAAGGGACCTTCTATGATTTTCACACGTTTGGTTCCCTTTCTCATGTCAAGTATGTGGCTTGGACTTTTCTCTTGTGATATAATTGTGGAAATTTTATAATTTTAACTAAAATATGAATAAACAGGAGGCACATCTTTTACACATGAGGATGTATATAAGATTGAAGATAGTTGACAAGACAATACATGCAGCACTTTTGTGCTGCCAAGCAAGCTGCCACATAGAAGATTCTTAGGTCATCTAGATTTATTTGCAAGATGATCTCTCTCTTCTGTTTATTTGGTGGCTGGTACTTATTCCTTTATTATATTGTCATGGTGAGAGAACTGTTTTAGATAGTGCTGCAAAATGGTCTGGGCTGGGCTGGGCCGGCCTGATACTAAACTTGCTAGGCCCGAATTTTGGACGGGTTGGACAGGTTTGAGTTTGGACCCAAATGTTAGGCCCAAAATATTGTTTGAAACAAGTTCGGAAAGATGTAAAATACCTGAAGCCCGGCCTAGCCCGAGCAGGATACTATTGTATCATATGTATCCTTCACCCTTCATTATATCCTATTCTAACGACCTAAAACAATCCTAACTAAAACCCCGACTTTGTAAACTTGCCTCCCTCTCTCTCTCCCTTTCTTTTTAGGGATTTTTTCCAAATTAGTTCACAATTTTGGTAAAATTGCCAAATAATGAGGTAAAAAAAATTATTTCCCAAATTGGTTTTTAGTAATATTTAATTACTTTTGTATCCTAAATTGGTTTTTGGATATAATAAGAAACCAAATAAGTCTCATAGGCACATGAACTCTCTCTCTCTCTCTCT
>JAOXJP010296407.1:0-18513 GCA_025762735.1 Platanus orientalis | reverse complement strand
TATATATATATATATATATATATATATATATATTTCAGAGTGCCCATTCCCCATGTCCCTAAACGCTAAGTAGCATAAGCATAAGCAACACATTAACCTGATAAGCAAAATATCTAAACACTCATCATTCAGACTTCCCTATGGGCATCACATGCTGAACCATCACTGCTAATTAATGTCTATCTTCGATACTTCTCTTAGTGTTTCATGCCATTATCGTTAGGCTTGTCTCTACCTGTGGCTACTTCAAGTACTCCTCTGGATGCTTTGTAATGCCAACAGAAGACCTTTATGTCACTTTGTAATTACTTTAAGTACATCTCTGAGTACTCTACATAGCCATTACAAGACAGTTATACCATTATCGTTAATTGTTGCAAATGTCTATTTAGGTGATTGAAACCCCATCCTATATGGACGCAAATATGTCTTTGATTGATGTAGGAATTTGAGCTAGAAATCGGATCTTCCTTGTTGTGCTGGTCAGCGTGCCATATACTCATCTGACTTAAACGTTACTTATGGTACCTCATAGCTCTGTCCAACCAAAATGTTGGATCTTCATCGTCGAGCATGCTTGCATCGCACACTTATCCAACCAAGGGTTGCTCAAGCTACCTTGCATCTTTGTATTATTTAAACACCACATAAGCTGTCTCACACTTCCTTCCAACCCAAACATCTGGTCTTCTAAATCATATTGCTCCCCACACCACACACCTAGGTGATCATGCACCTTCCATCCACTTGAATGCCAGATACTCTACAATGAGATGTTAGTGTTCTAGGATGATCCCTTGCCACATGTGGACCCTTCATTCTTTAAATGCCTTGCAACTCTGTCCGACGAAAATACAATCAATGGACTTCAGTGTTGTGTTGGATCCTACCCTATTTCTTATGGAACCTTCACGATGGGTAGCTTGCGAAGATATAGATATGATTGCATGAGGATTGAACCTCATTAAACAAGGTATGCACATGTTGAGTGTAACTCGATTTCTACCTTGTATTCCAGATGCTACTAATGTCTTAGAGAAGTACTGGTGATCAAGCCATGTGTCCGCCAGTCAAGCTTGATTTTCCTACCCAACCCGCAATCTGGTTCGGTTCTCTTTTGTGTAACTGTATATATAAGATGTGTTAGTTTTTTTTGAGAAGACTCTCAATAGAGAGAGAGGGGCAGAAGGGTGTATTTGGGGCTTAGGATTTGAGAGCTTGATTTCCTTGTAATCTCCTTTGGTTGATAGTGAAACTTCTTGCCATCTTCATAGGTGGATGTAGGCTATAAACTAAATCACGTATATCATTGTGTTTTTGTGCTTTGTGTTTCTTATTTACTTCCATATTTCTTTGTGGATTGTGGGTTTAATCGCAACAAATTGGTATCAGAGTCAAGTTGGTTGTGTCAATCTTAAATGGCAACAAAGTTTAACATAGAGAAATTTGATGGGAGGAACGATTTTAGCCTCTGACAAGTAAAGATAGATGTGAGCCTTACTGGTTCAACAGGGGTTGATGAAAACATTGAAGGGTAGAGATACTCTACATGAAACCATGTCAAAGAATGATAAGGATGAACTGATGGAAAAGGTGCACAGTGCGATTCTGCTATGACTGAGTAATAAAGTTTTCTGCAAGAAGTTGTACAAGAGGAGACAACTATTAGGTTGTGGCTCAAGTTAGAAAGTTTGTACATGACTAAGTCTCTCACAAACCGTTTGTATTTGAAGAAGTAGTTGTTCACTCTCCATATGCACGAAGGTATACTCATTAAAGACCATCTTAATGAATTTAATAAAATTATTTCGATTTAAGAAATATTGATGTCCAAATTAATGATGAAGACGAAGCTATTATTCTAATGTACTTGAGCACTTTGTTGATACCATGATATACGGGAGAGATACTCTCTCCATGGAGGATGTCAGGGCAGCCTAAACTCTAAGGAGTTAAAGCAGAGGATGTCTGAGGGTATTGCTGAGAGCTTAGGTGAGGGTTGGCTGTCAGAGGAAGAACACATGAGAAGGGGTTTGATAGTAGAGGTCGATCTAGATCAAAATCTAAAGCCAAAAATTTAAAGTGTTTTCATTGTCACAAGAAAAGGCATTTTAAAAAAGACTATCCAGAACGTAAAGGGAAAGGAAATGAGAAAATCTTTTATTCAGGGAATGTTGCTGGTGTTGCAGAGGATATTGCTGATGTTCTCTTAGTTATTGATGATAGCCTAGGTGGTGATTGAATTCTTGATTCAGGTTGTACCTTCCACATTTGTCCCAATAGAGAATGGTTTACCACTTATCAATCAATACATGGTGGTAAGGTCCTAATGGAAAATAATGTTGCATATAAGGTAGTTAGGATAGGTTCAGTTTGAATTAAGATGTATGATGGTATTGTGAGAACTTTGACTGATATCAGAAATGCTCCAGAATTCAGAAAAAGCTTGATTTCCTTGGATACGTTTGACTCCAATGGCTGTAGTTATAAAGCTAAAGATGGAGTTTTAAAGATCTTGAAGAGTGTTTTTGTTGTGATGAAGGAACAATGGAAGAATTCAATTTATTTTTTGTAGGGTAATACTAGGGATGCAAATGAGTCGGATTCAATGCGGATAGTAATACATCCGAATTTGGCTCATTTATTTTTCATGTATATCCGAATTCGATTATTATCTGAGCGGATATTTAAAAAACATGTTCAAATTTGTATTTGTTAAGTTTATCAGATATTGGATAATAATCATATATATCCGATTATTATAAACAAATATCGGATATATTCGGATATTCGGTTAATACATATCCAGATATTAAAATTTGTAAACCTTTTTATATGATTGAGAGATAGGGTTTAGTCTAGACCGTTGGATTTGTTTTAATCCAATGGTCTACACTCATTCTCTATATATATTTATATATATATTAAAAATATATTATATATTTATTATATTAGCCAGATATCAGATAATAACAGGATACGGATAATTAATCAATTATTTAATCGGATTCGGATATTATCTATGACAGATATGTGTATATCCGTAATTGGTTCATTTATAATTGGATATTTTTTAATCGAATGGATATTTAATTGAAACAGATACATGTATATCCATATTTGCTTTAAATGAATATGAAAATGAACTAGAGTCGGATAATAATCAGATACTTGCATCCCTAGGTAGTAAAGTTACACGTGCAGTTAATGTATCGACTTCAGACTTAGACTCAGACATCACCAGGTCATGGCATATGCGGTTAGGGCATATGAGTGAGTGGGGTATGACAATGTTGAGAAAACAGAATTTTCTTTGTGGCCAAAAAACAGGAAAACTGGACTTTTTGTGAGCATTATGTTTTTGGGAAGCAATGCAGAGTGAGTTCTATATGGTTATTCATAAAACCAAATGTACCATGGATTATGTTCATTCGGATCTTTAGGGTCCCTCTCGTGTTCCTTCTCTTGATGGTGGAAGGTATATTCTGACATTAATTGATGATTTCTCTTGAAAGGTCTGAGTATTTATTTTGAAACACAAGAATGAAGTCTTTGTTAAGTTCAAGTAGTAGAAGGCTTTGATCGAGAAGCAAACAAGGAAATAGGTCAAGCGCTTGAGAGCTGACAATGGCATGAAATTTTGTGAGGGTTCTTTTAATGAGTTTTGCAACAATGAAGGGATTGTGAGACACCGGACAGTTAGAAATACACTACAACAGAATGGTGTTGTAGAACGAATGAATAGAACACTATTGAAAAGGGCAAGGTGTATGATTTCTAATGATAGGTTGTCCAAGGAATTTTGGGCTGAAGCCGTTAACATAGCTTGTTATTTGATGAATAGGTCTTCATTAATTGCTATCGAGTGTAAGACTCCTAAGGAAGTCTGGTCTGGTTCTCTTGCTAGTTATACTAATTTGAGAGTATTTGGTTGTCCTGTTTATGCTCATGTGAATGAGGGTAAGCTAGAGTCAAGAGAAAAAAAAGTGCATATTTCTAGGATATGTAAATGGGGTGAAGTGATTTAGGTTATGGTATCTTGATTCCAAGTTATCCAAGTTTATTATTAGTAGGGATGTGACCTTTGATGAGTTTGCTATGTTGAATCCTAAGAAGGAGTGTCTTGATATAGGAAAGGACCATGGTGTCAAGGAGAAAGTGGAGCTTGAGATTAAAGCTTCAAAAAATATTTAGGAAGATGTTCTAGCTTAGGTAGATGAATAAGATGTACAACATCATGAGAAGGAAAAAGATACACCACAAAAGCAACAATATCATCTGGCTAGGGACAGGGAAATGAAGCATATTAGACCACCTGAGAGATATGGTTATGTAGATTTGATTGCTTATGCACTTAGTGTGATAGAGGATATTAAGGTTCAGGAACTGTGTACTTATCACGAGGCCGTCACTAGTAGAGAGTCAGCACAAAGGATTGTTGCCATGAGTGATGAGATTGAATCTCTTCACAGGAATCATACTTGGCATCTAGTGAGACCGCCAAAGGGCCAAAAGATTATGGGGGCTAAAAATGAGCCTTCAAGAAGGATGGAACTCCAAGGGTGGAAGATACAAGGTTCAAAGCATGGTTGGTGGCATTGGGATATACATAGAAAAAGGGCATTGATTTCAATGAAGTGTTTTCACTTGTTGTGAAGCATAGCTCAATTCGGGTACTACTTTCTGTGGTTGCTTTGTTTGACTTGGAGCTTAAGCAGCTTGATATCAAGACTGCTTTTCTACATGCTGAACTAGAGGAGCAGATTTATATCCATCGTCCTAAGGGGTTTGTGATCCAGGGAAAGGAGGACCATGTTTGCCTATTCAAGAAATCTTTGTATGGTTTAAAACAATCTCCTAGGCAATGGTATAAATGGTTTGATACCTTTATGGTTGGAAATGGCTACTATAGGAGTAAGTTTGACAGTTCTGTCTATCACAGGAAGCGTTTAGATGGTTCTTTTATTTATTTGTTGTTGTATGTTGATGACATGTTAGTTGTTGCTAAAAATATGTAATGCTCAGCTTAGTGGTGAATTTGAGATGAAAGATTTGGGTGCTGCAAAGAGGATATTGGGTATAAAAAATCACAAGGACTGAAGAACAGACAAGTTGTACTTATCATAGAAAAGGTGCATTGAGAATGTGCTAGAACGCTTTGGTATATGTAAGAGTCGAAACCGGTGAGTACTCCATTTACAGCTCATTGCAAACTCTCAACTGTTTTATCACCATAGATTGAGAAGGAGGTGGAGTACATGTCACGTGTTCCTTATGCTAGTGTTGTTGGGAGCATTATGTATGCTATGGTGTGCACTAGGCCAGACATTTCACAAGTTGTTAGTGTGGTTAGTAGGTATATGGATAAACCTGAAAATTCACATTACCAGGTTGTAAAATGGATTCTTCGGTATTTAAGAGGTACTTCAGATATTAGGTTAGTATATGACAGGGGTAGTGACATTTCTGGTAGTGCTGTTGAATATGTTGATTCTCATTATGCTGGAGATAGGAGGAGGTCTCTAACAAGGTATGTCTTCACTCTTTGTGATGGTGCCATTAGTTGGAAGGCAACTTTGTAGACCACAGTTGCATTGTCTACTACTGAAGCAAAGTATGTGGTAGCTACAAAGGCAATAAAGGAAGATATTTGGCTAAGAGGTTTGGTTGGTGATCAGGGGTTCTGGCAGGAGCAGATTACTATGTATTGTGACAGCCAAAGTGCCATACATCTGACTAAAAATCAGATGTACCATGAGAGGACCAAACGTATTGATGTCAAACTCCACTTTATTCAAGATGTAATTTATGAGGGTGCTATCTTAGTGAAAAAAAAATGCTACAATAGAGAATCCAACAGATATGATGACCAAGCTCATTCTTGTAGTCAAGTTCAAGCACTACTTGGACTTGATTGGTTTTGGAAGTGCCTTAGTGCCCCTAGGAGGCTTGTGTGGGGATGGTTAGAGGAGTTTCTGTTTTTGTGGAGATTGATGGAATCCAAGCCAAGGTGGATATTTGCTGAGTGTGACTCAAATTCTACCTTGTGATCCAGATGCTACTAATGTCTCAGAGAAGTACTGGTGATTAAGCCACATGTCTGCCAGTCGAGTTCTGTGGTGAGCTTGCTAGGGGCTTTGCAAGGGAGCAGCGTGCCCCCTACTTAAGGGTTCAAGGGCAAAGCCCCTAGATGCCTACCTAGACCCATTTTCGTAACTGACCCATGACCCGGTTTGGTTCTCTTTTGTGTAACTGCATATATAAGATGCATTAGGGTTTTTTAAGATGGCTTTCAACTTTGATAGAGAGAGAGGGGCAGAAGGGTGTATTTGGGGCATAGGGTTTGAGAGCTTGATTTCCTTGTAATCTTCTTTGGTTAATAGTGAAACTTCTTGCCGTCTTCACACGTGGATGTAGGCTATAAGCCGAACCACGTATATCGTTGTGTTTTTGTGCTTTATATTTCTTGTTTACTTTCGTATTTCTTTGTGGATTGTGGGTTTAATCACAACAGCACATAGTCGAATGCCTATAATTAAGTGGTGCACACCCTCAAGTAATCGAATCACATGATTCTTTCTTTTGTTTACCCCACAATTAGGCCCTTAATATTGCAAATCCCCTAGCTAACCCTCACCAACCATGATAGGTACCAGTTACAACGGATCACAACGGGTTCTCACCAACTACTTTATCATTTATCCACATTACAAGGTCTGGGTCCATTTATAAATACCACATTTCCCACCTCCTTTGGGACAATGTACAAAAAGCATAGAATTTTAGAAGGAAAATATAGAATCAAGAGGATTCAATATGAACTCAAAGAATAACATATAGAACTTGAGACTCCTTTGAACTTTGATACTTTGATACTTTGTTATAAATTCAAAAATTATAATCATTCCCAAAAATGGGTTGACAAATACCTAACACATGTGAAGTGGTTACAATGGTTTGCTCACTTACCGATGTTGATGTTAAAGTATTTTAATATTTGAGGATGGTGAATGCCATCTAAACAAGGCATTTTCCCACTCACGAGACTTGGGTCAAAGTGGTTTTGACCACTATTACCACAAAGGATGGTGAGTCCCTCTCTCTCTCTCTCGCCTTTTGTCTGATCCACACACAACCCAATGTTTCTCTCTCTCTCTCTTGTCTCACATGCATTAGGCCCAAAGCCCTTTTGCAAGAGAGAGGAATGTTGTCGGCATCACCTTCGAGAGAACTAAGGCTCACAAGGGTGGGCAAATGAGGCCATTTTGCAAGCCCTTTTCTTCCCCTTTATATTATGTGTGAGAGAGGCAAAACCATGGTGGTGAGACTGTGAAAAACCAGAGAGATAAAGGAAGAGAAAGGGAAGAAAAGAAAGAGGCTTTCAACCTCTACATTCTTAATGAAGAACAACACACCCCACAACGAACTTGGGCAAGGAAGAAGAAGAGAGGAATGGGAGGTGGCAGACCTCCAAGTGATATACCAGAGTTATGAACTCTGAAGGACGGATGTATGTCAAGGAGCTGTGAACTCAATTGTTTTTCTTTTCTTCTTGCTGCACTGGAAACTAGCGACCAAATCTTGGCATGCTCAAACCAGCTAT
This sequence comes from Platanus orientalis, assembly GCA_025762735.1. Taxonomy (NCBI): domain Eukaryota; kingdom Viridiplantae; phylum Streptophyta; class Magnoliopsida; order Proteales; family Platanaceae; genus Platanus; species Platanus orientalis. The sequence goes on along the minus strand of JAOXJP010296407.1, from coordinate 10,910 downwards.
CAATCTCTTAGAAGACTAATGTCTGGTTCTTGAGCGACACTCTCCACTGTTGGCACTCTCACTTGTGAAAGTTCATGTGCGACAATGGATGAGCTTACTCTTGAATATTGGTGCTCTCGCTTATGAGAGATTACCTTGATCTTCTTGAGATGATTACTTGTTCATTTATGTGAACCTGTAATAGCATTGTGCTGCCAAATTTTTAGAAAAATGGATGAATCCTAAACTAATAAGTTTTTTTAGAAAAAAAAAAACCGATTTAAATATGGGCTTGAGTAACCTATGAGGTTTGTTCGTCTCTGTTGAACCATAAAAGTTCGTAGAGAGACACATGTTCTACTCATGCTAGATTGTATCCTGGAGTTAGCTTAGCTAAAATTCCTTGAACTTGATGGGAGGCCTTGACTACAATTAAGGAATGTGATAATGATACCTTCTAGTTTCGGATGAACTGGTTTAGACACCAAGTTTAAAGGCAACTTGAAATTTGCAACTGAACTCAAACGTGCGCAAATGACTAAGTCCAAGTGCACAAATGGAATTAGTCTGAGCTATTTACGAGTGACCAACTGGCGAATGAGCCAATTAGCACAAGATCACGAATGACTCCCTGAGAGGTCATTGTTGTCCTAATAATAATTAAGGACTATATAACTTAATTGTTGTTTTAATCCCTCCTCAAAACTATCAATTGACACTTTTATCACCTATATATGATGGCTAGAAGGGCAAAGAATAGGGAGGTCGAATGTCTTCCCTTGATTTCTTGGGATCAAGAGACTCCCATGACAATTGATAGAGTTAAAACTTGCATTCTCTCTAAGGAAGTACCATTCCTAAGTTGGATATGTGGTAAGAAAGTGCATAGAAAAGGACTGAGTGTTTGTAAATCGGCAAGTGGGCACAAGGCTTAAGCAAACTAGTGGTGAATCTTGCATTACCAGCATGTTGATCCGGGGAACTCTCCAACAAAAAATCGTTAATTAGGCCTCCATATTAGACATACTATTACGTGAAATGTCTAATCTCTCCACTCTGTAGAGCTGGGTCAAGATCAATGACAATCAGATTGGTGCCAAATCTCCTAAATTTGTAGAGAGCATGGTTTTCTATCTATTGACAAGAAATCACTATAATGAATATGTGTTCATTCAAGATCTGGGTGGCTATTGGGACCTCTAACAGAAAGCATCCATAGAGAAGATTTCACAAAACCTATTTGTTGCCAGATTTTGTAACATGGAGAACTACAGGAAAGTCAAATTTGAGGGGCCATGTCAAATTTCCAGTCGTTACAACACTTGGATTTCCATTTTATAGCTTTATGGATTTCCAAAATGTTTTAGCCAAGCCTGAACTCAGCCCGAATAAAACTTCAGGCCTAAAAATTGGGCCCAAACTCAGCCCGTTTTAAAACAATGGGCTTTGGGCCAGCTTGGCCCAATTGACAGCCTTAGGTAAAACCTGGGATATTAAACCCGGCCCGCAAAGTGAAACAGAAGCATTATTGCCATGGCAATAAGCATTCCAAATGCCTCTGTTCCATAATGTAAGTTTGAATGTCTCTATCTAAATGGTTCATAATCCTATGCTAAGTGAGTGTGATTGTAACACCAAATTTCGCCGCTTTCCAAAAAGAAGCTTGAAACTCAAAAGTGTATCAAATTATCCAACCTTTAGAGGGTTGGTTTATTATTTTATGTGGGGGAAGAATCACTCCAAATCTCTAAAGAGACTTGTTAATTACAACTTTTAACAAGCCAACCTCTAATTTCCTAACTCGTTGCATGACTCATAAAACAAGAATGCATAGAATACAACTTAAGCTATATTGATTATAACATAGAATATACAAGAACGCATGATTTTTTTCTCTTCTCTTTATAGTTCTTCTCAATCTTACCTAACCTTGGCAGCAACTTTAGATCCTTGAGTGTATGTCTTCTTTATGGAGCTTTGTAGAAGTAATATGGACATGCATACAACTTAGAGATGATTGGCGTGAACTTGAAGCAACTTGAGGAAGAAGATGATCAAACAATGTGAGCAAGAGAGTGAGAAAGATGGAGAGCTATGGACACTTGAGTATGCCAAAACATGAGAGTTGCAATAATAATGCTAAAAAGCCTTCTTGACCGTATGGAATTTAGGGTTTATATAAATGTTCACAGCTTGTTTCCTTCTAAGACTTTGCTACATGTTTGGTGCCTTATTTCTAGCTTGTACTTCATGTTTATATGAGAAACTTGATGATGTGGCAATACTTGATTGGTTATTGAAGAGTCTTTGCATGCTTATACAACTCCATAACTGTGTAAGATTCCAACTTTACTCCATCTGATCCCTTGATATGTGAGATTTTGCATATATGATAAAGTTCTATTTGAAGTACGTTTCTTATTTAATATGTCACTTGCATATATTTTTGAGATCTGTAAAACTTAGGGAGTCTTGTGTAAGTGGGACTTTTACTATTTAGTTTATGGGTATTTTTAGAGTCTAAAACCATTTCCTTCGTGATTTATTCGGATTTGGGCCACCTTAAATAGAAAATTTGTGATTTTAGCATTGTTCCTTGTGAAGCACTTGTCATCACGAAGCATTGTTCATCCATTACAAAGAGAGCTCTTCATGATGCTATTATTTCATGTAAAGCATGATCAATCACGAACCCTTCTATCACAAGCCACATATCCTTCGCAAGTTGATTTCCCTTCGTGATGTCTTGATTTTGGCACCCCTTCCTAAGGAACTATTCCCTCTTCACGATCGGGGTAATTTTGTAATTTCTAAATTTTTGTGTGCCAATAGTGACATTGCTAAAGATGCTTTGATTATTGTACTTGATCAAAAATTGGAGTCTTGGGTGTTAGATTCTGGTACATCCTTTCATGCCATGGAAAATAAAAAATATCTTAAGAATTATGTGCAAGGGAGCTATGGCCAAGTTTATCTTGGAGATGATATAGATTGCAACATAATTGAGAGAGGAGATGTTCGGTTAAATTTACCTAATGGAGGTACATAGTTGTTAACTGATGTAAGATACATACCAAGTTCGAAGAGAAATTTAATTTTTGTTGGCTAGCTCACAAGTTCAGGATATACTAATACTTTCATGGAAAACATGTACGTGGAAAGTAACCAAAGGTGCCTTGGTGATATCTCATGGAAAGAAAGAATGTACACTCTATTTGAGTAGAAAGCATGGCTTCATTGATGTAACTAAAACGAGTTTCTATTCAAACACATGGCATTGTAGGCATGGGTACAAAACTGAGAAAGGAATGAAGAGCCTCCACTCCAAATGAAAACTTTCAGGTTTAAAGGTTCTACACTTGAAATTTTGTGAACACTATATTTTGGAAAAGTAGAAGAATGTTATCATTTCTAAAGTAGGAATGACGCCAATGCTTTAAAAGTTGGAACTGGTTTATACTGACATATGGGGACTAGCTCAAGTATGTTTTCTTAGTGGTTCTTACTACTTTAGTACTTTATTAAAACACAAGTTTAACGTGTTTAAAGTGTTTAAAAAGTGAAGAGTCTTGGTTGAGAATGAAACAAGTTTAAGGTTTAAGTGCTTGAGGTCTAACAATGGAGGAGAATATTATAGCAAAGAATTTGAGAAGTATTGTACCTTAAACGGAATCAGAAAAGAAAAGACAGTACCAAATACACTACAGTAAAACGGTGTGGCCGAGCGGATGAACATGACAATTATGGAGCGAGATAAAAGTATGAGGTTGCATGCAGGGTTATCTAAACAATTTTGGGTGGATGCAATAAGCACAACTAGCCGCATACTTGATTAATAGAGAACCTTTAGTACCATTAAATGGTGAACTACCTAATGAAGCATGAATAAGAAAAGTGGTAAGCCTTTCACATCTGAAAGTGTTTAGTTGCACATCTTACTGTTCATGTTGATGTTGATCAAAGAAACAAGCTAGATACAAAGTCCAAGAAGTGCATTTTCATTGGGTATGGTTCTGATGATTTTGAGTACTGGTTTTGGGATGATGAAAATAGAAAAAATCATTAGAAGTAGATATATGATATATAATGAAAAAATCATGTACAAATACTAGAATAATAAAGGAATAACAAAAAGGGGTTTACAGAATTTGAGGAGATTTTTTAGGGTGATGAACCAAGAGGTAAAGGCAATGAGATGCTAGAAAAAAACTAGCAAATAAATGCTCAAACACCTACTTCATCACTAAGAAGATATTCAAGAACACCTACACTAACACAATGTTTCTTTCCTTCATTATACTACTTGGTGTTGATAGATGGGGGTGAAATAGAATGCTATGATGAAGCATTGGAGGTTAATGATAGAACTAAGTGGGAGCATGCCATGGATGAGAAGATGAAATCCTTGAAACCAGACATGGGACTTAGATCCTTTACCCGAACAAAAGAAAGCACAAGACAAAAAGTGGGACTACAAGTTAAATGAAAAGCATATAGGAGTAAGAGATACAATCTCATGCTAATTGTAAAGGGGTGTCAACAAAGGAAATGTGTTGACTACTACTTTGAACTATTTTTTATGGTTGTGAAGATGACCACCATTAGAGTGGTGTTAAGTATTATAGCAGTGGAAGATCTACATCTTTAGCAATTAGATGTGAAGATAGCTTTTCTCCATAGTGATTTGGAAGAAGACATTTATATACAGTAGCCACAAGAGTATGAAGTAGAAGGGAATGAGAAAATGGTGTTTAAGTTCAAGAGGAGCCTATATAAATTGAAGCAATCCCTAAGGAAATGGTACATCAAATTTGACAGGTTTATGTCGAAGAATGGGTACAGAAGATGTCATGCAGACCATTGTTGCTATTGTAAAACCTTTGATGACGGCTACATTATCTTACTCTTGTACTTGGATTATATTCTTGTAGTAGATTACGTATACATGAAATAAATAACCTGAAGAAGCAGTTATCAAAGAGTTTTGAGATGACAGACTTAGGAGTAATTAAACAGATTTTTGGGATGAGAATCATAATAGACAAAAAGAACCAGAGGTTGAAGTTGTGTTAAGTTGAATATATTAAAAAAGGTGCTTAGCATATTCAACATGCATGATGCAAAGCCAGTTAGTACCCTACTAGCTAGTCACTTTAAACTCTCTAAATAAGATTTTCTTAAAACTAAAGGGGAGAATGATTGTATGGTCAAGGTCTCAAATGTTTCAGTAGTCTGCAACTTGATATATGCCATAGTTAGTACTAGACCAGATATAACTCAAGTAGTGGGGGTTGTAATTAGATTCATGAGTAAACCTAGAAGATGCATTGGAAAACAGTTAAGTGGATCTTGAGATACTTGAGGGGAACCAACACAGCTTTGTGTTTCGAAGAGATATAAGTAGAGCTATAAGGGTATATAGACTCAAACTTATTAAGCGACGCAGACAAGAGGAGGAGCACAATGGGGTATGTTTTCACTGTGGGGAATACAACAAATCAGTTGGGTGTCTCAACTATAGAAGATAGTTGTGATTTCCTTAATGGAAGCGGAATATATTATAGCAACAAAGGCTAACAAGGAATTGATTTGGTTGCAAAGCCTTATGAAAGAGTTGGGTAAGAAGCAAGAAAACAATAATTTATTTATTGATAGCTAGAGCATCATTCTTCTTACAAGGAACTTGGCCTTTCATGCAAAGACTAAGCACATTGATAAAAGGTATCACTTCATAAGATCTCTCTTGGAGGAACAAGTGCTGAAATTGAAAAAGATCCATACGGATGAAAATCCAACAGACATTTTACCAAGATGGTGACAATACAAAAACTAGAGCTATTTAAAGCTTCAGTTGGTCTTCATGAATAAAGATTAACATGAAGAGCTGCAAAAGATACACAAAAAAGAAGAGGTCTCATCATAGGTGTAGAAGCTAGATAATAGGAAGAACATCGATTTCTAAGTGAGAGACTATTAGAGTAGAGCCTAATGTGAGTGAAGCAAAGGACTAAAAACTGTATTTAACAGTTTAGACCGATCCAAAGGGCCCTAGACCGGTTTAACTAGGTCTTAGAACAATCCACAATAAGTCTGGATAGGTTGTGGATCAGTCCAACAGTGTTTGGGAGCTATGCAGGTAACATCAAAGCCATAGTAGACTGATCGCCAACTTTTGGTGAATTGGTCAATTGGCGGAAAATCAGTACGAACTAAAATAGAATGTCCGTGGATGGAAAGGATTCCTCTCTAACTCGGCCTCTATATACTAAATAAGGTCTTTATTATTGTTTAGGGTTTGAATGAGGGAGAGAGAGAAGAAAAAAAAGTGAGAACTTGTGCTTTGTCTTAATTTCTCTTGATTATTATTGATTTCACAACTTGTTTTGGTTTGATTGATAGACTGCTTTTATCCCCCAACAAGGGAATTACTACTTAAATGACAGTGCTCTGCACATTTAGGTATGATTGAATCTATGGATTATTTGACTGAGCCATGTAGGATGTGCTAGGATACGTGTACACCTAGCTAGCTTAGCTGTTGAGTTGTTGAATTAGTCTTACCTAGTAGAGAGTTTATTATTTTGTAATCTAATCTACTTCAGCTGTAATCTCTCTGGAAGATTCCGTTAACTCTATAAACTCGATAGATGACCTCAGGTGAATTATCTTGAGCAACTCTTTGACACAGTAAAGTTGTCATGGTATCAGAGCTTAGACTCACGTCTTCTTCTTCAATGGCGGCTTATGATTCCTCTGCTACGTCTACAACCTCTCCCTCCTCTACTTCTCCACTGAACTCTTCCCTCCTACAGTCCTTTGTTACTAATCTTTCCTCCTTGCTCATTATCAAATTAGATGGAACTAATTTTTTGCTGTGGCGCTCCCAATTTCTTACTGCTCTGCGAGCACATCAACTACTGCATCTTATCGATGGTTCCACTTCTTCTCCAGCAACGACTATCACTGATTCCAGTGGCACATCTCAGCCTAACTCTGCGTATGCTACTTGGCTCCATGATCAGCAGCTGTTGAGTTGTCTGTTGGATACCATTTTCAAATCTGTCCTTCTACATATACTTCATCTTATTCACTCCAGTGACGTTTGGTTAGCGCTTGAACGCAGATTTTTGTCATTATCTCATTCCAACATTCTTCAGCTGAAGAGTAGACTCCAAAACATTAAGAAAGCATCACTCTCCATGTTTGACTACCTGCAACAAATTAAGACTATTATAGACACTTTGGTAACTAAGAGTTCACTTGATGAAGAGGACCTCGGGTTATATATACTGAATGGTTTTCCCTCAGATTTTAATGCTTTTAAAACTATTCTTCGTGCTCGTTCTTCTCTAATTTCCTTGGCTAAACTATAGGACCTTTTGTATATTGAAGAACAACAATATTCTACTCCTATGTTGGATCAGCCTTCAACCATTCCTTCTTCAGCTCTTAATGCTAATAAGAGCTTTGTTAGGACCGATTTACCTTCTTCCACTTAGAAGAAAACGAGATGTAATAAAATCAACAAGTCAAACAAAAAAGAAAATCATGCACAACACAAGATTTACGTGGAAAACCCCAATTTGGGGAAAAACCATTGAGCCGCAGAGAAAACTTTCACTATCTGAAAACCTTCGTCAAAGACGATTACAATTTTCAGAATCTCTCCCTCTTCACACACAACCCTAGAACGAAACATATAAATACCTCCAAAAACCCTAATACATGGCGGATACGGTTCGGATCCGGTCCGGTACATAAAATCATAAAAACATGTCGAAAAAATTTTACCTAGGGGCTTCGCCCGAAATTTTCCATATTTAGGTTTTTCAGGTTATAATTTGGGTCATATTCGGATTGACAAAATATGATGCTGACCCAAATCAAACTTCACACATTACAAGCTTTGATTCGTTCACTATCAACCATAGTTACTGTGACAATCGGTCTGGCTCCTTTGGTCAGTATCGTGGACGATCGGTTTGTCAGATCTGTAAAAAATCTAGCCATAGTGATATCGATTGTTTCCACCATCTCAATATGCAATATTCGTCAGTGACTTCTACTTCTCCTACTACTGCATTGCTTGCTTTGGCTCCATCACCTCCACCGACCGAATGGTACCTTGACTCTGGCACTAGCAACCATGTCACACCCTATCTCTCATCATTATCCTTACACAACCCCTATTCCGGCCTAACAAAGGTGGTTGTGGGAATGGTCAATCTCTTCCTATGCAACACACAGGTTCTGGTATGCTCTCTACCCCTCATCATACCTTTATTCTCCCTCACATTCTCCATGTTCCCTCTCTCTCTGCCAACCTCTTATCCATTCATAAGTTTACTCATGATAACAGTTGCATCCTTTCTTTCTTTGTTGATGATTTTTCTATTCAGCACAAGCTTACGAAGAAAGTGTTGTATCGCGAGTCCAATAAGCACAATTTATATCCTCTTCCCATTGGCCACTCATCTCCTTCACTCTTCAGTTGCATTCTTCAGCTTGCATTCTGCTCTCCCTGTTTGGCACAAACGGTTAGGTCATCCCTCTTCACACTCTCTTGCTACTGTTATGAAGATGTTGCATGTCTCTTCTACTGGTTCTTCATCATTATTTTGAAATGAATGTAATATTGCTAAAAGTCGTCGGTTGTCTTTACCTTTGTCCACGTCTGTCTCTTCTTTTCCTTTAGAATTAGTACACATTGATGTCTAGAGCCCTGCCCCTACTCCCTCTGTATCTAGATTTAAATATTATATCATTTTTGTTGATGATTTCTTTCGTTTTACGTGGTTATATCTTCTAAAAAATATATCTGAGGTTTCTACTATATTCTCCCACTTTGAATCATAGGCTGAAAATTCTTGCACTATTAAAACTTTAAGAAGTGATGGAAGTGGAGAGTTTCAAAGCTGTGTTTCAGAACTTCCTCTCCTCTCATGGCATTTTACATCAAATAAGTTGTCCTTATACATGATGTAGAAGGATCGACAGATGCTGAGTTGTCAAATTCTGAATTAATGGTGTTGGAGTATCTTGACCGAGAAGATCTTCGCAAGAAAGGCAAGTGTCGGTAGAATTTGGCATAATTGGCACAAATTTTGCTATATATGGAAAGTGTCAAAATTGCATGAAATTTGGCAGTCTGAAAGGAAACAGTGAGAGCTTCAAGATCCATTACAATGGACTTTTCATCTGTAAGCCAAATTCCATCGTTTAGGCCTCGAAAAGGGCGATTTTGCTATTTATAGTAAAAATCTATTTTAGGCATAAAAATCTATTTTTAGGCATGTTTTTCTATTTTTGGTTATTTGCTTTCCTAATTTCGTTCTAGCACGAAATAGTATTTATGTGGCATTGTAGTTTGAAGGAAGATATATTGGAATTAATAATATTTTCAGAAGAACTCTTTTTCTTTTATATTCTACTACATTAGTTGGTATCAGAGCTTAGCATCTTCCTGTGATCAATTTTTCATCAGTTTTCATGGTTCGTGGTAGTGGTCAGAGTTGGCCGATTTTGAATGAGAAAGTCCCCAACTGCGAACGTAGTATAGAAGATGTGATGATTGAAGATCTGTAGAGACAGGTTACTGATTTGACTTGGCGTCTAGCAACACAAAACTTGGATGATCATGATCTGAATGATCGCAATTCAGAATCCAATTTTGAGAACTCGTATCGTAATACTGTTTTATATCAAGAACAACATGGTCGGGATGAGCGGTATGGAAACTTCAACTTCAGAGTTGAACTTCCAGACTTTTTTGGCACTTTACTGGCCAAGGGATTCATTAATTGGCTATATGAAAAGTGGATTTTTAATTATAAGGAGGCTCCAGATCGTTTGAAGGTGAAACTTATTGCCATCAAATTGAAAGGATGAGCATCCGCTTGGTGGGAACAATTGAAGCGGTCCCGAGAAAGACAAGGAAAATCGAAGATTAGCGATTGGGAGAAGATGAAGAAGAAAATGAAGGGTCACTTTTTATCCTTTGGATACACGTAATCCTTGTTCTAACGGCTTCAAGCATTGAGGCAAGGTGCGAGATCCGTTGACGATTACACAGAAGAATTTTATCAACTGATTGCCCGGAATGATTTGTCCGAAACTGAGGAACAACTGGTTCTATGGTATCTAGGTGGTTTCCGGTAGTCCCTACAAGATGTCCTTAGTCTCCACTCCCTCTAGACAGTTTCTGAAGCCTACCAGCGAGCCTTAGTTACCGAGAAACAACAAGCCAAGAACAATACCAGATCTGCACCAAGGGGCAATTAGAATGCACGTGGGTTCCGTCCTCAGGAACCTCGTCCTACCCCATAGTCCACACAGGGCCAGAGTTCTAACCCCAACATCCGTTGTTTCAAATGTGGAGAGCCTAGTCATCAATCAATCGAATGCAGGAAACCTGTTAGTAGAACGGATAAGAATCTCCTGATTAAAGATGAGACAATGGAAGAGGACATCGATGTCAGAGATCCTATTTATGATGATGGCGATGACGAGGAGGTTCTGTATAGAGATGGGAATGCGACTCTTATTGTTAGAAAAAGTCTGCTGGCTCCAAAAGATGATTCTAAAGAAAATTGGTTGAGAACCAACATTTTTCATACCACCTGTAAGATTACAGAGCAAGTTTGCAAGGTGATTATTGATAGTGGCAGTTGTGAGAATGTGGTGTCAGAGGAGGCAGTTAAGAAACTTCAACTTAAGACTAATAGCCATTCGAACCCCTACAAGCTCTCATGGTTAAAAAAGGGGAGTGAGGTAACAGTAAATAGAAGGTGTTTGGTTTCTTTTTCAATTGAAAAAAAATATTTTGATAATGTGTGATGCGATGTAGTGTCTATAGATGCCTGCCATTTATTATTAGGCAGACCTTGGCAGTATGATCGAAGCGTTGTCCATGATGGACGACGGAATACCTA